>JALLOR010000120.1:0-13547 GCA_036939395.1 Porosira glacialis
TACATGACATGAACGGTCAATCCAGCTGTAACATTAATGGTTACGCAACCTCAAATATACATACAATTACAAAGTTTGTACTATTCCATTGTATAATTTTTCGTCTTCACGATTTTTAAAATATGATATTCTTCAAAGTTACGCAGCCATTAATAATTAATATCAAACTTTTTGTTTTTCTGCGGTCTTTAACTTCCACCTCTACAGTTTCTAAGATGACCAACTTGAAAGGGCCATAGCTATGGCCTGATCAGGAATTTGGACATAACAATGACTGTTTCTTGAAGTCCCTGATGATTACTATTCCATAGAGTATACAAACAAAGGCTTATCTCAAGATGTGACATTAGTTTTGACATTTTCGAGTTTCGTAACCATTGAATCCAATCAGAGGTGGTATTTGTTACTGGGCCTGTGTCTTTCCTGATCAAGGATCAGGCGCGTCTGAATTCTGTCCAAACCAAATACAGGTATCAACAAAGTAAAAAAGTACAGCTGCTTGTAAAATTGCTTAAAGTTCGTAATAGACGACAGGACACTTTTTATTTCATCAGGTTCCAGACAGGAAAAAAGAAGAAGTGTAGAATGCCCAATCCTGCTTCTAGTTCCAAACGAAGGTGCAAGCTCCTCCTTTCACTTTTTGCTTCTCTACTTACTAACTAGAGCATAAGGAATTAGGATCGTTCTCATTCCAGTAGGTTCCTATCAGGAAGGGAATGACCTAGTAATGAACCAATTTGAAAATGTTGTATCTCTAATCAATATTTACTCTTTTTCATCCTTCAATTTTTTGTCGAAATTAATAAGTATCTAAAATACTGTATATTTCTAGACAATTCATACACGTGCCCCCCTACAATCTGGACACATTGGACCCCCTCCCAATGTTACCCCCTTCTACAAGCTTACGTGCTCACATGCTAACCCAAAGGCACAATTTCAATATTGTCAATGATCATATCCACATTCTCTCCAGCCCAGGCGAAAAAGACATAATTGTTTTCAAGGGATTCTTCCAAGGTCGAAATGGTAAATACACCCTCAATGTCGTACCAAAAGTCGCCGTCATGTTCTCCAACAGTCATTGCAATATTGCGCTCGAAATTGTGATCACCCTGCGCCCTAAAAGTGGCGATAGGACAAGAGGTATCCGACCTGTATTCTTCGACATCGCATTCTAGGTTTTCGCCCAAAGCTTCGAGGCGAACCTTTGCCGAAATACGGTAGTTGCCCGCGACGGCGCACACCTTGTCTAATTTTTGAGTGATTCCGCTAGATTCCTGGGTTCGACCCGACATCTTGAGCGAGGAGCCGGAAGTGGTGTTATATCCACCAGGGATAATATCAATTGCTCCAGAGCCGTGAGTTTCCCAGAATAGCGCCGTTCCCGTCTCAAAGTCTCCATTGGCTACAACATTGGAGCAGTCCTTGAAAAAAGGCTTAATGTACACATCGTCGATCAAAATGTTGACGTTTGCAGCGGCTTCTGCAAAGTAAAAGTACATCGATTGCGCGTCTCCATTGTATTCATGCGCTTCGAACACACCATGGATGGTACCCCACTCGGTATCAGTTCCCACATCAACTGTATTAGCAAGACGATCAGTCTTGTGCTCTCCGCTGGCGGTGTGCGTGTACAAATTGATTACGGGACACTTTACCTGGCTAGAAGAAGTACTTTGCAGACACACGATAGTGTCTCCGCTCGAGGTCTCGAGCTTAAACTTTGCAAAAACTTCGTACTCCATCCCAGATTGAATGCACGACGTCTTCAAATTCTGCATGGCTCCATAATAATTTCTGGAGCGCGAGTACGACTGTCGGCAACAAATATAATATACGGCCACGATTAGCAATTGAACAGTGCAATGATGGACAGGGTTTAAATTTCAATGTCAACATGTCTCACCTTGATGGCATATCCGCCTGACTCCCCTTCGACGAGCGAAACAGCGTCGATACTTCGGGGCAACCAGTGCTCCGTCGTTCCGCTTTCGACGCCCCCATTGAGGACCAACTGTGTGCATTCCCCGAAACCGGCTACCACGGTACGCGAATCCCATGTCCCCAAGAAGGGCCTGGAGAAGGGCTTCACCGACACGTTGTCCAAGAACATCCGGGCGTTTTGTTTGGTTTCCGCGATCCAGAACATGGCGCGATCGAACTCGGCCATCTCCTGTGTCACTGTGAACACTTTATGGATCTTGGTATACCCCGTCACATTGACGGGATGCACGGCTAGGAAAGGAGGGGGGGGTGCATGGATGGATGAGAAAAGGGAGAATTAAGATAAGTGAGAAAAGATACCCGCGCCGTTTTTACTCACCGCGACCAATCCAAGTGTGGTCCACATATTTTTCAACGTAGTCTTCATCACGATAAAACCTGAGCCGACCCCTGGGACAATAGTTCGTGCTCGAGCCGTATCCGCTGGGGTCGCATTCGTACGGAGCGTCCCCGAACTCGCCTTCGCCGGTCTCGAGATGAAAGTAGGCGGAGACCTCGACCTCCATTCCAACCATGTACTTGAAGCAGTCATTCTTGAGAAAGGTCGACAGGCCATCATAAACACTGTCGCGCTCGCCGGTTTTCAGCGAGTAGGATCCGTCCATGCCAGTGCCTTCCTCGACAAACACATTGTCGTTCACGTGTCCCCAGTTGGTCCAGTTCCCCGTTTCGGCATCGCCGTTGAAGACCAGTTCGTGGCAGAACCCGCCTTCCTCTCCGTCGAGGGGGGAGAGGGGGGGGTAGTCGAGTTCGAGTTCGCCCTCGACCACTCCGCCGCAGTCGGGCGCCGGCTCGTAAATGATCTCCATGTGCCCCGGACGGACGACATCGCCGGTGGTCTTGTCCTTGAACACGCCGTGGAAGTGTCCAGCAGGTAGAGAAACGGCAAAGAAGGACTGTCGATAGTACTTCGTGTTCTGGTACTTGTGGGGTTCTCCGCCGCTCCAGTAAAAATCACGGCTCAGTTCCACGACGGCCTCCATGCCATCAAAGTCTTCGCTCGTGACGTGGAACTGCAGTTCGTCCACATCCCGGGGGGTTTTGACGATCACCGTCCGGAGGCAGGAGTCTTCGCAGTACGTGGCACACCACTCGCTGTAGTCGGTGCACGTCTTGCCTCCGAGCATGGCGATCATCTTGGTTGTGTTCGTCACGATGACGCCGGACGAGCTGCCGGTGCTGCTGCCAGCAGGATTCAATGTTCCGGTGAGGTCGTTGAAAACTACATCGTCAATGCCCTGGTCGAGGGCCCCGCAAAAGTCAACGGGGAAGGAATCGTCCGTGACCGAAGAGTTCTCAAACTGACCAAAGTTGTTAAAGTGCTGGGCTTTATGGCTGCCGTGGAAGGAATAGCCCGCGGATCTGTCGCACCCATTGTTGTCAAAGCCAGAGAAATTCACATTTTCAAACTTGTTGCCAGGGATCCATTTGTGCTCGTAATTGACATAGGAGTGTGTCTTAATACCAATTTGCGCGTTGGTGCTGGGGCCTAAAAAGTAAAAAAGTAATAGTGAGTAAAGCAAACAAGAAGAATATCAAAAGGGAAGTGTCGGTGAGTTCAAGATAAGATTCATCGGCAAATGGGTGTTCCTGCAACATGTCCAGTTTCCAATGCATCAAGTTACTTATTACTTACAGTGTGCCCTATCAAAGCGCCCACTCTGGAACAAATAATAATCCTGGAAGGTCTCCGAAGTTCCCACAATGTCAACGTTCGAAAACCTAATGCTGTCGGACCTCTCGTTGTCGATGCCATACCGATGATCCGAGATGTGTCCCCCGTCGAAAGCAATGTTGTATGAGTTATAGATACTGATACCAGTGTCGCGGCCCATGTGAACATTGTTGTCCTCAAGCACAGCCTCTCCATTTTCAATCTGATTGTAGTAACCTGTGGGAACGGATGAGAGAGAGTTAGAGAGGTGTGACCAGAAGAGGTGGGGGGGTTAGCATGTGGTTGTCAAAGTATAACAGTGACCAGAAAGAGGAGAGGCATCTTGCAACTCATAAATATCAGGAAAAGACGCAACAGATGGACCAGACATAGACCAGACATCCCCACTCACGATAGATTCTGATTCCATTATCATAAATACCGTGCGCAACATTGCCCCGGAACACCCCAAACTTATCCTTGTTCGTGTTCATGACAGTCCCTGGAATGGTTTTGGCATCCCCTCTTGGGCGGATGGGACCGATGAAGAATCCATACCGCATACTTCCCGCCGCGACATTGCCAACGAAGACATTCCTCACGTTGCCAATGTAAAACGCTGCGGGATAATAATAGTCGTAATCACCAGAGAGTTTATCGTAGGACCTTTTGGTTTTGGCAGCAAGGTTGGACGTGAAGGTGTTGTCGATTTCGACTCCACCATCCAGCATGTAGCAATTGCCGTGGGTGTTGTATGCAACATTGTGGGAGACCGTGAGGTTGGACGTGCCGTGGAGGACGATGCAGCGGAACTGGGAGTCGCGGATGAGGTTTTTGGAGACGATGGAGGCGGATTGGGCAGCGCTGGACATGTGAAAGTAGATGGGCTGCAATATAGAAATAGAATACCAGTATAGTTAAAAACGAGAAAAAGTAAAATCGTGAGATGATGTTACCCAAACCCAAATATGTATTTTTTTAGAAAAGATGCACAGGACGTGCACAAAAATACAATGTACTCACAAATCTCTTGTTCTTGGCCCTCTGTCCCATGTTCCTAAACTCGACCCCAATCAACTTTTGCTCCACGTCGGGCGTGCTGTAGACCATCAGGTGTGCACCCATCTTCTCATTGACCACCAAATCCTCAGCGGCCGTATTGAAAATGACGCTCCGACTCATGAGCGCCACCTCGACTCCAAATGTGCCCTCCTCCGACACGGTGGGCATATTGGCAATGGGCGTAGTAACGTTGACGAACACTATCGTCCTGTCAGCATGGGTTGGATGCTGCTCCACGCCGACAATCGTGGTCAGCTGCTCGTCATCGTGATCGAGAGTGTGAGTCGTGACCATGATCTCGGCACCCGTGTCCCAACATTCCCTGACAGCATGATCGGCGTCTTCCACCACAATGCCCTCCACGGACCCGCTGAAATACTCAAAGGTGAGATCGTCGTAGTCCACGTCGGCGTATTTGTCGCCTTCGGTGCGGAGACGCCATTCGATCCTCCGTGAGTTGGTGAACTGTTCGGTGAAGGCCACGCCGCCGACGCACGTGACCCACGTGGCGTTCAAGTCCGGTCCGCCCATGGGAGGACAGTATCCCATGTCGACTGTGAAATGTTTGCCATCGACGTCCCACGCGGCGATTTCCATATGGATGCGATCTTGGACTTCGGGACTTCGAAGGCGGAACCTGCCCGTGGCCTTGTAGGACGCGAAGGGCTGCGCACATGCGGTGGGAATGTCGTAGGTCAAACTGGCCCAATCGTCCCAACGGCCCGTGATGGTTACGTAGGTGTTGGTACCTCCGGGGCTATCGGCGTCGTCCTCGGTCTTGTAGAGCAGAGGGGAGTATTCGCCGTCACCGTTCTTCGTGATGCCACGACTCTGATCCACATAACTGACCCTGTTGGAACGGAGGGGGTAGGGGTGTCCACCGCTCTGCTCCGCAAAGGGGTTATCGAGGCTCGGTGCTACATTGACGCAGTTCTGGGCGTAGCTCTCGACCGGGGGCAGCATGAACTTGACGTCGTCCATGTGAATCTCGACCCCCGCTTCGGGACCATCAATCTCGATCAACTCGTAGTTGGAGTCCGATGTCGTCTCATCGGAATTGAGGGTGAATGTCGCCGAATAATCAAACCACTCGCCGTCCGGCACAGCCTGGGCCGTACGCATCCTCGCCTTGACTTCGCTACGAGCGTGAGGATTGGTGTACTTGGTCGTAATGCGGAGACAGTCTCCAATCTTCTTAGAGCAGTTAGAGGGCTCGCCGTCGGGACGGACGAGGCGGAACTTGGCCGTGAAGAGGTAGGATACGTTGGAGAGGAGGCACGATCGGAGGGAGAGGAGGTCAATGCGGGGTCCCTGCCAGTACCGGCTGCGACCGGAGATGCGGAGGTAAGATCCTGTTAGAGCGAGCTTGCGATTGTCATTGTTGTGAATGACATCGTGAGATTCGATCGAGGATTCAACATCGTCTCCAGCGTAAACTAGCATCCTTCTTGGCTGCGCCTTGCTGTTACTGTCAATGTTACTGTTGCTGTTACTCCCGCGCAACATTCTCGTCAGTGCCTCACTGTCACCAGCATCGATTCCACCATCGATATGGTCCACAACCTTGCGAGACGTACCCAAATTACCCGTCCAGCCGCTATACGAACCGCTCTCAAAGTCCTCATCCACAATCGCACGATTTCCGGGCGTGCCGATATCGCAAACTTCGGGGGGAGGAGGCATCTGAATGGTCGGCGCCGGCAGCGTCACGGCAGCGACGGTCTGCACCGCGTACACCTGTTTCCACGTCTCACAATTGAGGGGCAGGGCGTCAATGTTGAGCTTGCCACCCGCCACAATGATGGGCTTTTGGCCCACGTTCACGGCATCACCATTAGCGGGCGTGAAGATGCGATCGGAGCTTCCCGACAATATGAATTTGATGTCGTCCTTGGACGTCCCTGAGATCTTTTGTGTCTTGACAATGTGGAGTTCGCCCTGGACGTAAATGTATCCCGCCTTGATGGTGATGTCTTGATTCAAGTGGAAATCATGGCCGACACTCAGCTTGCCAAGGATGTTGATTCCACCCAACGATAGATCGATGACGCTGTCGGCTCCGACTCTGTAGCATTCTCCGCACGGAATAATCAAGTCCTGGGACGGATTGCCGGTAAGGAGGTCGCCGATGTCNGACTCTGTAGCATTCTCCGCACGGAATAATCAAGTCCTGGGACGGATTGCCGGTAAGGAGGTCGCCGATGTCTCCGTTGCACCCGGTTCCCAAGTTAGCGTTACATTCCAAGGGGGAGAAATAGTTGGCGTCAGATAAAATGCGGTGTTCATGTTCTGTCCCTTCATCAGAGTCGCGGTAGGTGTTTTCCTCGGCAATTGCCATCGCCTCCTCATACTCGGAGTCGTACAACTTGCGCCCACTCTCCTTTCTGAATTCCCCGTCCATCTCCTCCTCACGACCATATTTATCGTTCCTCTCGAGCAAGTCCAGCTCCGCACCAAAATCGTCCTCTCGCCCCCTCTCCTCGTACTCCTCACTTTCTCTTTGCAACTCCTCGGCCACGCGTACCGACAAAGATTCTTGATGCGCCAATAGCTCTTCCTTCGTTCTTGGCATGTTGCTGAGTTGTCGCTTTCTCCAGGTTCCGGTTACAAATAAATCATCCTTGGTGAAACGATTGGGGAAGTTCATCCTGTTTGGGAGGACAAGGTTTAAATCTTGTTCGTCCTCAATCCCCATCCACTGGGCAACTCCATTCCAGATCATATCGTAGCCCGTCGTTGGAATGAAATTCACTCGGCCACCACCAATGCTAAATTCTCCTTGTGGAGTCANTCATATCGTAGCCCGTCGTTGGAATGAAATTCACTCGGCCACCACCAATGCTAAATTCTCCTTGTGGAGTCATGTTTTCTACAAAGTGGCCCTTGATTTGACCCCCTTTCACGGCACCACCAAGCATGAAATGGTTACCACCTGAAACAGAGAGGGAAATCCATGCGGTCAACAAACAAACAGTTAATATTAAACAACAAGTTAGCACCAAGAAATTTCATTTTGAATGTGGATCACGATCACACCAAATAGTTCTTACCCCATCCATGATCAGTACCGTCACTGCCATTTGGTGTACCCGTGCGTGAGAAATCACTTGTCTGGACAAGCACAACATTATCCCATAATCCATTGACTTTTTGCTCTCTAACAAACGCATCAATGGCTAAGCTCACTTCACGAAACTTCTGGCCCTGACGCATAATTAGACTTGAATGGTGATCATAGCTTCCATGCGACAGGAAAAACATGTCAGCATTACTGCTTCTCCTGGTATGCTCGTTCATAAGCGACGAAATCCTTGCCAGACTTCTTCCCAAACCAGTATTGGGGAATTCTATTGTTGTGTCAACATTGTCAAGAATATCTACAAGTTTGCCATTTTCCTCCACCGCATTTAACAAAGCTGCTGACCATGTCTCTCCAAAATAGCCACTGTCAGCACGTGTTGCAGTGTTCAAGTTTTTGATATGTTCAATCATTTCGACTTGCGGAAGTGTGCGTGGACTGCTAGGCATTGGGTTAAAGGGCGCAACACCACCTCCGCCGACAACAATGGTAGGGGGAGAATATCCTGGTAATCCCTCAAGTCTGTTTTTATTCAGGGCAAAATAAGGAATCATAAGATACAATAAATTCAAATGCATGTTTGTATGCAACACACTAATGATGATACTCACGCCTCGGCATTACTACCAATGGAAATGGTGGATGTCCTGACCGCCATTAGGTTTAGCGCATCAGCCATACGCCCCAAAACTCCGGTGAATTTATACTCATCATATGGGTCCACAGCTTGACCTTCTCGCTGCATGGTGTCGTGACCGAACAGACGCGTTGCAGTCTCGCTCCTGTAATTATTCCTATTCACAGGTTTTGTCATAACTCCAGTGTTGGCGAAAAAAATCAAATCTTCCTCCTCATACAATTGATGCAGACTCCAAAGGTCCTTGTGAACACCAAATGTGGTACATGGCTGATCAGTTGCATCGATTGGAAGTAGATCTTCATTTGCCAAGGCAACTTTAGCACGCTGCAAGGAAAAGAGATTAACATTGGGGGAAAATGAAATAAAATTGATGTCAGTCATACGTCAATGCCACGTGTCAATGCACAGACAGTGTACAATTATCACGCTTACCATATTTTGATATTGCTGGTCAAGAAAAACTGTGTTGTTCCACGCATCCTAAATGTGGTAATTATTAACGCAAACTGGTGAGATGCGATGCTTTGAAAACAAAATAAGCGTGTATTTTTGATGCACCATTGTTTTCTTACCGTAATAGCTGACTCCATCGAGCATCCAGAGTGAGGAACTAACATGTTATTACTGAAGAAAAAAAACACCAAAAAGATATTTAGATGGCTAGAAAAAAGAAGAAAAACTGAAAAAATAAGCAGTCGAAGTAAGTACCTATCGCATCCACCACTAAATTGAAGGAAAATAACAGCCTTGTATTCTGTTGTGTTTGATTCCTCCCCAACTGAGAAAGGTGTTCTTGGTTCTCCAGAAAACTTGGGTGTGTTAGTACTATGGAATTCAGGAGTTGAGACGATCAACTCATTTGCAATTTGGAGACCGGCAGCTCCTCTACCAGCTGCGATGTAAGCATTTTTCACAATGTCTCGGTTCTCGGCAGATAACCTTCCTGCTGTCAATAATGTTGCGAGCTCCTCGACAACAGCATCGTCATCATTGCCGCTTGAAACAAAGCTTAAAGCACCGCTGTGTCGATCATTGGTGCCATCATCTTTACACCCACCTGTTATATCAAAGCAGGAGCAGCAAGAGAATTGGTGTCAAAAAAAGGAAAGGCTCGTAAGCACAAAGATCTACCCGAGTTGAGATCTAGACTTACCCCATCCGAAATTTGGTCCAAACCCAAGGCCGCAATTTGACAGCCCATAACGAATCAATGAATGTAATCCATTCATCAGACCGATCACATTAGGCATATGCATGACCATCGCTTCTGGCGCAACCAAGCCACTAGTGGAAACCGGACCACTTGGAACATAATCAGGGAGGAAGAACGAGAAAACTGAGCCTTGTTCATATGCCATCTGTCCAATCTTTTCTTGAAGATCTACAAGCTCAACAGAAGGGACGGTTTCTCTGGGAGTAAAATCTAGGTTTCTCATGAGACCTAATACCTTCATGAGTGGCTCTCTCAGGGATCCATAGGAGGGGTCAAGGTCTAGAAGTGGATTTATTGCCTCGCGGTCAAGTAGAATTGCACTAAGTGTCGCAGCAAGATCTCCGTAATTTCCTGTGCCAAATGTCTGTCCACCACTTCCGTAGCTACCATTTCTAAAAGCTGTTGCAACGTTTGCAATGTATCTTGGCGACGGGTTACTGACACCAAATCGCTGTATTAGCCGAATACTGTTGTGATCGGTAAAAAGGAAAATATACTTAGGTGTGAGCATAGGGAGAAAGATGGGGTACAATACAGACAGGAACAAATAATCAGCACTCACGCCACGAATGGCCCTGTGTTGTCATGGTAAAAGTAATGATCAAGGGCAGCTTCAATTTCATAGGTGGCATCGCGCACGGTTGCCTCAGTTGGAATCAGGCTCATGAATCCAATTGGATTGCGGAAGGTTTGATCCATGGGTTCCCCAAAGATACCCTTAAGATTAACAGTTGATTTCAGATTTTTGCGGAAATGCTGATTTCTGTACTTGTCTTCAAAATAAAACACTGTTTCTTTATCCATAACACCATTCTTCAAGAAGACGGTAATCCCAGTTGTAGAGTCAGTGGTGCTCTCAGATATTCCCGGGTCAAATGCCCCAAGAGGTAGGTCCTTCAACATTTGCTCGCCGGATGTAGGCATAGTGGTATACACAGCGCTCTCGGTCACAAACGTATTGCAGAGGCAGCTCTCTTCGCCACTTATTTTGAAGCATTTTCCACAGCCATTATCAATTGATGGAATTTCTCCGTCTCCCCAGTGAGCTTCGAAGTAATTTTGGGATTGGTACGCGTCAATATGAGATACCTTCCTAATGGGCGTTTCCATTTCGTAGACAACTGCAACCTGAGCTTCGCGGTTGACCTTGACTCGAACCAAACAGTCGTCTGGCGTCCAATGATACCCAGTTTTGAAGGATTCGTCATCTATTGTATCATAGTCGCAGAGTTGTTGGCCAGCTGCACTGCATCTCGCCTCGGCAGTTGCATATGTCATGCGTTCACCGTCAAAAACATTCTGCCGCTCGGCAATAATGTTTGAAGAAGTTGAAGACAAGGGACAGCAAGCCTCAGATGCACTGGTCAGGAGTTTGTTTCCACACATGGTGAGATCTGTTTTGGAATGCTTTGAGAGCTTTGTTGCTTCATTGAAGAATGTGTGTTCAACACACGCAGGCCTCACATATTCGTAGAACAAAGATAGCGATACTTGCAAAACGCGAGGTTCGTCAATGTCGCATTCAACTCCTTTGCATTCGAGTCCTTCGCTAAGAACGATTTCATTCGACGGCATACACGACAGGGGACTTCCATTACAAAGGCGTGATTTCAAAAGTGAATCCGATGGAAGTTCCAAACGCTTAATTGTGTCGTCATCCTTGAAATTGGGATGATCATAAATGAGCTCTGGCAAACTTATGCTGCCTAGAAGCCGGTAGCGTGCACCTTTGCGAAGGAACATCTTCTCTGGAAGGTCGACGCACAAAGGAGTACCGTCTCCTAGGTAACCGCCATAGAGACTACTCTTTGGGAATTTATCACGCCAGTCGGCAATGATCTTTGAGGGATCCATTCTGTTGAAAGATAATTGGTCATAGATTGTTGAGCAGACAGGAAGACAAAGCGGCATTCAAACAGCGCGATATTACAAGTACATACCTGTTGAATGCGCCAGAAAAATCTTCTGTGTTACCTCTTTGATCTTGTCGCTCAAAACCAGTCCACACTCTTGCAAAACTGGCAATATGAAAGTTGGTATATGTTCTCAGGGGAGCTCCAGTAGCTGGGTCAAGAATCTGGCTTCCGTCTGTATTTAGAAGATAAAATCCAATCGAAAACAACTGCATTATCTCGCGTGCAAAGTTTTCATCTGCAAATCCGACTCTCCTATCAGCATCCCAGGTAAAGGCCGCACTTTTGGACGCGAGAAATGATAGGTTTTCAGACATCATTGGACTATATGAAACCTCTCTCAAGGCATCACGGTAATTACCGAATGCATGCTCGACAAAAATGTCGTAATAATTTAAGAATATCTCAGTGTTACGATCCGCTGCCTCCACTTGTCCCTTGACAACAACTAATATTTGTGAGAGCGCAAACGCCATACGTTGCCTGAGTGAATCTGCTGCACTGAGTACAATGGATGTCCAAACAACGTGTTTCTGGGATTCAAAAACCGCATCAGATGATGTGTCACGATCCTCGTCCTAATATGTTGGTAAAGGAATATAAGCAGTCAGCACTGTGCGTAAAAGGGTTTGAAGTATCACTGTACTTTTGCTGTGTGTGTGCGCTCACCTGTGTAATATCAAATCCGTGATGTCCCTCCATTTTCCCAAATGTACCAAGTGCTGGATCATTGGAGACTTCATGTTAAACAAATAGATCAAAGACAGGTGGAAAAAGTACAGCTAGAGATAAGATGGGGTATATTATATTGCCGAAATCAAAAATAAGTCATCAAAATGTCTCACCTTCATTTCTGCCTCCACAAACAAACATCCCGGTTCCTTCTGAAGTACCAATTGCACCATAGTGCTCAGCAACAGCAGGGATGCGTAGATTCCTGTGTAAATCCCGATACCGAACAGTGTCACCGTAACGTCCTTTTTAAATAGAGAGCAAAACCAGTCAGAAGAGGTTTGTTTTTTCATAAAACAAAAAGAGACGAGCTGGAACACTTACCAATATATTCAAATTTCTTGTGGTTGTTGTCCCAACGGGTTTGACTATGATCATTCAAAGGCTCTCTAGGATGATCTCTAGGAAATACGAGGAATGGGCTGTTATCAATGTCGTGCCATTTCTTGATGGGGTTGTACTCTCCTTCCATTGCTGCGATCATATTTCCCGGATGAGCATCTTCTTCTGTCCAGTAGGTCATATCATAGATGCTAAGATGGTCTGGATGGACATGTGTGAAACACATTTCCATCATATCTATCATCACATCTATTTGAATCTCGACATTGTCGAGATCGGTGGTATTACACATGCCCATCATATCCATGTCCATCATATAATTAGGCATGTCAATGTCCGTCATGTATGCGTTTGAATCTGACGCCGAGTTTCTAGGGTAGGAGGAAACATGCAAATTGATGGTTTAGCTATCACAAAAATTGGTAAATACAACTACACAAATACAAACTCAATTTTTCTATCTCACCGCATTAAAAGTTCCATGAGTGTCATCATTGTCGTTGATCCCAACACGGAGGGTTCAGAGCAGGCACCAAGTGTTTTCTCCCACCTGAACAGAGGGTGGTAAATAATGGAATATAGGGGTGAGAGGGGTCTGGTACCCAATCTGGACAAACAAACAAATGGGTGGAGTATCACACTTACCTTGATACTTGACCGGGGGTACACGGGTGAGGAACAGCATTTCCAAACATATCGACCACACGAAGACCCTTAATCGCATACACATATCGTTGCCTTTGTAGGCAAAGAAAACACAAACAACACCCAAAAGGAGTTAGAAACAGAAAAAAGGTAACGGCAGCGCAACAGGCGCATCGTACAACAGGCAAAAAAACATAGCTCATTTCATGTTAATAACCAATACTAACTCACGTAAGGTTCGTCAAGGTGATAATATTTTC
>JALLOR010000121.1:0-12964 GCA_036939395.1 Porosira glacialis
AAATGATTTAGAGATGGATGGGAAGGTAAACAAATGCATTCTTCCCCTTTTTTTTCAATTTGAAGTTTTCGAAAGTACCTCCTCAAATTCGATAGTGTTTTTCTACAGTAACAAATCATTAGAAACACAATAAATGCTAATGTGAGTTAAAGGTAACACAACGTCGAAGAATTCCAGATTCGCATCAATCCCTACCTTTCGAGGCCCTTAGTTGCTTTCAAATACCTCTTTGCTTCATACAACATTTTCAAATTTCCTATTTTAGGGTATTTACATAGAGGCTGTACGTTATCTGATGATATTTCCCCCTCCCTACTTACTAGAAGGAACCTATTATCTTTGGTCGTCGTTTGGCACTAACCGGCCTCTACAACATACGTACGTAGTTTCTCGTGGGTTCCGTCATAATATCTAATTATTGTTCTTCTTCTCGCGTTCGCTCGGTGACGTTCTCAATCCATTCTTTCGTTCTTTCATCCTCGTTTGATGATGGTGATTAGCCCGGCTGCCCCCCTCTAAAGCGCATTGTACTTGTATGGCTCGTTGATGATGGCGATGGCGGTGTGTGTGTTTGTGTGTTGGTCGACTGCGCTGTGGTGATTGGACGATCGTGTCTGTGTGGACGACGATCGCTGATCGATCGTGGGGGGTGCTTTTGCTCGAGTTGATCGTGGCGGGGTGGTAGAGACTATCATCGTGGATATGAGGTGATGGAGGACAATGTTGTCTTAGTGGTGGTCAGCCGACGCATGACGAAGGTACTAAGCGCCGATGGAGTAATCGTGGTGGTGGTTGGTACGCGTACTCCTACGAGTCGAATGTCATGTACGAAATACCGATGACGATGCAGAGTTTACTTGTTCATTCCCCTCAACGCAGGATTGCTGGTGGGGCGGTGGTGTATTCGGGATTCATGTGTAGGATTCACGCGTGGGGGGATTGGTGTGTTGGACGATGTTGTCGTAGTGGTGGTGAGGCGTGGCAGGGAGTCGTGTGTGGCGGTGTTGGTATCGTGGACGTCGGGGGGGATTTGCTGCGAATGGTCCACGAACGCTCCACGAAATCTCCTCGGCAGACGTTGGTGGAACCTACACGAACTAGACTATGTTGTCGCAGTGGTTTCGGGAGTTTGTGTGTTGGTGAATGGTGGTGGGGATTCATCGTGGGGGGGATTTGTGGTGGTGGCAGTTTGGTGGACGATGATATCCGTGTGTGTGTGTGTGTGGCTACCCCACGAACGCTCGAGTTCGCCCGTTACACTGGAATCGCCGACTGCTTCACCCGCGTGTCTTCGGAGCAGGGAATTGGAGCCTTCTGGAGAGGTAACATGACCAACATCATCCGTTACTTCCCCACCCAGGCCTTCAACTTCGCCTTCAAGGACGGAATCAAGGAGCTCTTCCCCAAGGCCGACAAGAAGACCGAGTTCGGAAAGTTCTTCGCCATCAACATGGCTTCTGGAGGTCTTGCCGGAGCCGGATCCCTCATGATCGTGTACCCCCTCGATTACGCCCGTACCCGTCTCGCCTCGGACGTCGGAGCCGGAAAGCAGCAGTTCGCCGGCCTCGCCGACTGCCTCAAGAAGACCGTCGCCTCTTCGGGAGTCGGAGGACTTTACAACGGAATCGGAGTCTCCGTCGCCGGAATCATCCCCTACCGTGGAGTCTACTTCGGTCTCTTCGACACCCTCTCGGGAATCAACCCCCTCCAGAAGGACGAGAACAACTTCAAGCGCGCCGGATCCAAGTTCCTTTGCGCACAGTTCTCCGCCATCTCGGCGGGATACGCGTCTTACCCCATGGACACCGTCCGTCGTCGTCTTCAGATGCAGTCGGAGAAGCCGCAGGCCGAGTGGGTCTACGCCAACACCATGGACTGCTTCAAGAAGATCATGAAGGACGAGGGAACCACGGCGCTTTTCAAGGGAGCCGGAGCCAACGCTCTTCGTACGGTCGGTGCCGCCATGGTCCTTGTGCTTTACTCCGAGATCACTGCCGCTTTCGGATCAGGAAACTAAACGCTTTCTTTGATGAGATATTTGATATTATATTGATTGGTTCTTGGATAAAATTACACTGAAGGGGAAAGTGCAGAGAAGAGAGGAAATCAAGCAACAAAGGGCTTTGAAGAAATGGAATTATTTTGATTGTATAAACACGAGTTTTGATTTAAAACGCTAGATAGATATGTTACATTGTGAAACTACTGGTATTTGAATGTGGTTTTATCTTGCATTTATTATTTGTTTGTTGTTTTTGTGTGTTGACTGTAGTTTTCATGTCAAAATCACTGCTTCAGTGTGTAGCAAAATTAGTTTCAGGTTTTTAATTGATAATATTACAGTTTATACACAAGAAAAACAAAATAGTTATGCAAGCTAATAACGACATGATATACTACACCCCTTCACACAATCAATACAATCTCAATGCCTTTCAGGAATTTATATGATTAACGTCTTATAATGTTTTCACAACCACGCCATGCACGCCATCTTGTTAGTACGGTACTGTTGATACCTCAACTTCTGTACCAAAGGCTCTGAAAGTAGATACTCTCCGTGGTTTAAAATAAGGTTTCAACATTTTTAATTGTGGCCCACTGCACACCCCCACACACGGAATCTTCATGTAATGTATTTCGAAACCAGAACAATTTTGAAAACAAACACATTGTTTGTAAATAAAGGAAATTAGGGTTATTGATTATTACTTCGTCACAAATTAAAAAAAAACACAATACAAAACTCGCCTTTCACATACAGTACTAAACTCCCCTTCTTGCTGCACTTCTTAAATAACTAAAGTGTCGCGCTTTAATATACAAACATAAAATGATAAAAAAGGGACCTGCTTTTATTCAAAAAGCTATTCATGGATTGTATGACAAATTCAAGCACGAGTAATGCAAGTTGTAAGTTGTAACGACAACCTCATATTTTATTGCCTGACATTTTAAATGTTGGTGTCAACTTTGAGCTACTGCATTGAGGTCAATAATCATAATTAACACATTCCCATAGTATCTTCCCACCGGTAGGCCAAATACATATCAGTACATTAAGGTACACGACAGTACATTAAGGTACATGTCAGTACATGTCAGTACATGCCAGTACATGTCAGTACATATCAGTACACTTCAGTGCATGTCAGTACTTGTAAGTACATACCATTACATGTCAGTACACGTTAGTGCATGTAAGCACACGTCAGTACATGTCAGTAAATGTCAGTACATTTCAATACATGTCAGTACATCAAGGTACATGGCAGTACATGACTGGCTACATGCCAGTACATGTCAGTACACGTCAGTACATGGTAGTACATGGTAGTACATGTTACTATACGGTAGTGCATGGCAGTACACGTCAATACATGGCAGTACATATCGGTACATGCAGTACATGGCAATACATGACAAAAAATGTGATGTGTTTTTAGTCATTACCACTATATAGTACCATGTTTTACGGGGCTTCCGCCCTATTCGGACGTGGGATGCGGGGGCGTGCACCGCTGCTGTGGTTACCCAACTCCCCATATATACTCCAGGGATTGATCATTCCCCACGGCACCCCTTAGCGGAGAACGCGGTTGGAGAAATCTGTGATCAGGTGATTTCTCAAGAGTTGGCGGTTGCGTTTTTTGCGCAGTTGACCGAAGATAGCTTCATCGGTTTGATCCAGACGGTCAGGTGGAAGATACTTGTATTGTCATCTGGTTGTAATTCCAAGTGGATGCGTCATTTACCCATAGCTCTTGCTGCTCGTGCTGCCAATTCCTGTGTTTTCTTTACTAGTCTGGTCTTTTGTTTCCGTACTCTGTCCTTCTTTGTTCCTCTTAAGGCCAATTTGCACCTCTGGCACCATATGTCAATTGTGAGTAGTGTGATTACCCACACTAGTTTGGTGACGATGCGGTCGCACTTTTATTTGCAATCACAATTGCACATTGTTTTTAGGGTTTGGAAAATTCGACATTTTTACGAGGGGGTCATATTCCATGATGAATTTTCACGAAACTTCAAAATAAAATTCGGAAGTTAGTACTTCTAAACACAATATTTGTTTAAAGATTTGAGGATGTGAAGTGTCAAAAGTTCTAGTTTTTATCAAGATAGTCCCTTCAGTGCCATCTTCACCTTTATTAGGTGCTTAATATTTTCAGACACCCTCAACAACACTACACCTTTTCCATCACCAAGACGGTGTCGGTTCTTTGTGATGATCACTTTCTAGAGGGGATTTCACTTTGTTCACAGTTGTACCCTTGGGTACCATCTCAACATTGCTGAGACGAACGAGGAAGCAACCGTCATATACACCGTCAATGCAAAATAGTTTAAGCATGCTGTACTTTTGTCCATACTTACCACCCGCCAGAAGAAGATGGTGTACGGAAAATGTGTGTGCCCTTACATCACCCCCCCCATCTGAGCTAGTGGTCTGTACCTCGATGAATGGAAGGTCATCCAGAAACCTCTCATTCCAACGCTATTTCATGGCCGTTGTATGCACCGAAACGCCAATCACGCCTTTTTGTTTGACCCATCTACCTACGGCGGATATGAAATACCAGCCTTCAAAGTCTCTACACAAACACACATAAATGGGCAATGTTTCTTGATCACTTTGAGAGGGATGATTCCACAAAAAAACTGCTTATGAATTCTCTTAGCTATGCCCAGTTGTCAGTGGGTAGCGGCACACAACTTCTTCCTCTTCCTTACTCCGGATACGGACATCTCACCCTCATCCATGACACCTGAATTAAACATCTTTGGCAATTCCTTGACAGCTGCAAGGCCAACATACATATCCCAGGCTTATGGATCCCTCGTCTTCAGCATCACCAATATCGTTACTTGATGGATATTGCAAGAGATGCGGTATTCCCGAAGCAGGACCACATCCTTATCCGTGAGGCAACTACCATTCTCAAAATCCACACAGTAAGCAATATCACCATACTAGATGGCACCCACATCAACTCAGGCATCACATATGGAATCCTAGATGACCATTCCTCCGCCTAACGCCCCCCCGACCTCTTCCATGGGGATTGATGCTCACCAACGCATCATCAACAAAATTTGCTCTTGCCTTACGACTGAAAACACGACTCATAACCCCCCCTGGGACCTTTGGCGACACAGTACAGAAGTTTCAGAAGTACTTGTTCCACCTGGACCCCTCTACAGATTGACTGGTTGACATGAGACAAAGGATAATGGTGGAACACATTATTGGATTAATGCGAAGAGGTCAAATGAGATGATACGCATACATACTGTACATGGACTTGTTGGCCAAGGACCCGTATGAACGGCTACAACCGGCAGACATCCAACTTGGTACCACTTGGATCATGGTGGGAAATGTGATTCATGTACAACCCCACCCCCCCCAAGAGTACTTGCGTCAACACCCACAAATTACAGACAAATCTGGCATGGCCGGAAAATATTCTTTCTGAATTTTTCCAGGAATCCCTCACTAAGAAAACGTCCCTGCTGTCCACTGACGGTTCTCTTAAGTCCAGACATAGATCAGACAATTGGAAACTAGTCATAAAAACAGGCAAATTATCAAACGAGGAGGTCCGGCAAGTGGCAGCACTGGTGGATTGCAACCCCGATGCAAAGTCATCTACATGGTGTGAATTCAGATGGATATTGGCGGGATTTGCAGCAGTTGAACGGGTGATACTCGAGAGAGCTCGTGGTACTCTTACGCCAGGATGTGAAAGCGCTTTGGCACTGCCTGGTATTTGAAAGTGTACTAGGCGCCAACATGTCACCAGGCGCATGCAATCAGGGGCAAACACGGACCTGCTTCGGGAAATACGTGCCATCATACAAATTCTTCCACGCCTCAAGCTAGTTTGGGAGAAAGTATTCGATCGCCTCGCTATGTCACTCATGATACCACTTGCACACAGATTAGGAGATTTTCTGGAGCACATGGTCCATTGATATAACATCTTCCAAGCAATGTAATACACCATTTCCACCGGCCACGGCATATCAAATTTATTGTACACATCGATGAAGGACACTGGCTACAAGGATCAGGCCAAGGCGGGTCCCAGTCTCCCATCTTGTACACTAACAACAGTGACGTTATCCTGGAAGCCATGGATGAAGAAGGTTACCCCATATTCATCAATCACCCACTGAGGAACCATGAGTGGGGAGATAAGCGGTAAGGGGGCCAATTTGTGGATGATCAGTCAAATATAACAGTGTGTGATGATGATGATGCTGACGAATGCACCCATAAACTGGAACACAGTGACAATCTTTCTAATGCCCTTTTGAATGCCAAAGGTGGGGGGTAATTTTTCGAAAATCTTCTACTACATCATGGAAAAAATTCCAGAGGAGGGTGTATATAGATCCCTCACGAAGGACAAACACTTATATTTACGAGGATGATTTCGTGACTGGGACAATGGTGGGGTCTATCAGTTTCTTAAGAGTAAATAAGTGACTGACATCCACAACACCCTCGCGTACAAAATTAACCTCATTGAATCCAATGCCGAAGCTATCACAATGGCAGTACAGATTGCAAAGAAGCTTAATTATGCAGTAGTGAAATATTGCCTCCAACCCCACCAAAAACTACTGGGGTGGCTATTTCAAGAAATTTTCCAAACCTACTACAAATTGGTGCTTGTAGAAAATTCGAATTGCTGGTAAGGTCACAGTATTAATTTTAAACTTGTAAGAGGCATTGGATTCTTTCTGGCACCAAACAGATTTTACTGTAAGTAGAACTCAATATGGTAGGTATGTGGTATTATATAGGAGGTATGTATGTTGAAAATACAANTCAAATTCGATAGTGTTTTTCTACAGTAACAAATCATTAGAAACACAATAAATGCGAATGTAAGTTAAAGGTAACACAACGTCGAAGAATTTCAGATTCGCATCAATCCCTACCTCTATGGCTCCTTAGTTGCTTTCAAATACCTCTTTGCTTCATACAGCATTTTCAAATTTCCTATTTTAGGGTATTTGCGTACTGCTGTGCATACGCAATCTGATGATATTCCCCCCTCCCTACTGACAAGTATGTAGGAGCCTATCATCTTTGATTGGTCGTCCTTCTGCGTGAACCGGCCTCTACATACGTACTTGTACGTAGTTTCTGAAGAGTTCCTTCATTCATCTCATTGTTCTTCTTCTCGCGTTCGCTCGATCGGTGACAACATCCATTCATTCTTTCGTTCTTTCATCCTCGGTTGATGATGGTGATTACAGTTCGCCTTCGACCGGCTGCCGGGCTGCCTCCCTCTAGAGCGCATTGTACTTGTATGGCTCGTTGATGATTTGGTGGACGCGGAGATCTGTACCCGTGTAGCCTACACAAGTAGCCTACACGTACTTGTATGTGGATGGTGATGGGGAACGGTGGGATGGTTGGTGATGATGACATCATTTTCGGATCGTGGGGGGGGTTCGCGTTGATCGGTTGTCGTGGTGATGTCAGGCGTTCACGTGCTTCTTTTGCTGCCCGTCGGCGGGAATTGCTACGCAGTTCCCGATAGTGCCGCCTCCGTGGTACCAACCCACGGGCTCTGGCAGCGGATACGGCGGCATCGTGGCATCACGTGTGCTCATATCACTTGTGGTAATATCACGTGTGGTCATATCATGTGTGCTCGTACCATTTGTGCTCCTATCATGTGTGCTCGTACCGTTTGTGCTTGTCACACGGCTCGGAGAGACATGTTGAAACGAGAAATATTTTTTGAGACATGATACAAGACCATAAACGCAATCGCTCGTGCTATTCCCATTCCCCCCTCTTTTTCTTACGAATCCCTATCTTTCTCTATGTTAAACCCTTAACAACAGCACCACTACCTCACCACCGTCCAACGACCTCCAAGACGAAAACGTCATCGATGACGAAAGCTCCTCAAACGAAGAAGACGACGAATCCCACTCCTACAAGCCCCTCCACGCCATGCTCAAATACGACCCCCCCTCGAAGCCGTAGAAGCCGTCCTGCGCGCCTACCCCGAGGCGGCGTCGACGGCCACGTTCGAGGGATCGGCGCTGCGCATCGCGGCCGAACACGCCGTTTCGTCCTCGCAGGTGTTGCGATTGCTCGTGGTGGCCGAGGTGGCGCTGGGGAGGAAGCGGGCGCGTATGGCAGCGGCAGCGGCAGCGTCAGCGGCAGCGGCAGCGTTGGCACGAGAATCAAGGGCGGTGGCGAGAAGGGTGGAGAACGAGAACGAGACCACGATGACCAATGCCAACAATGTCTTTGAAGGCCACAATCCCATTCGATGGATCTGCGAGCCGCGGGTGCCCGTTCGAACGGCCGCCTTGCTGCTCCGCTGGTATCCTCCGGGAGCATTTCGAAGGCCGTTGGAGGAAGACAAAGATAAAGACGAAGAGAACACCGAGAAGTGGGACGACGAAGCGGAAGATTCCTATCACGAAAGTCCGCTCATCGAAATCGTCGATGACTTTGCTCGCGATTACGACCACGACAATGACGACGACAATGACAATGACAATGACAATGACGACGATGAGTCCAGCGACGAAGGAGACGAGGAGGCGCGGAAACAACAGCGATGGGAAAAGTTCATGCACATCTTGTACGCGACGGATCACGCCCTCATGGCCCTGCGGCATCGATCGCGTGAGTCGGCCAAATCATCCACGACGTCCTCGACGTCATCTCCACCGACGACGTCACCTCCCTCAACTCCACCTGCCATGCCCTTCCGTCCCGTCCACGCCTGGATACGCTGCCTCGTCCACCCCCACCTCGGACTAAACCGCTGCCGTCCCTACGGCGCCTGGTCCATCCTCCGCGACATGATACAGCGCATCCCCTCCGAATTCACCAAACGCGATGCCAACGACGACGATCGCTTCGTATTTCAAACCCTGGCCGAAAGTTCGGTGGAGGATTGCAAGCTGAGGGCAAGTCAGGAGGTGCGGGATATTGTCGAGTGTTTGATCGATGCCGATCGGAGGACGGCGTTTGGACCGAGGAGGGGGGATGGCAGGTTGATTGTGCATGTGGCGGTGGAGAATGGATGGCCTTGTCGGGACGTGGTTTCGAGGAGGGCGTCGGCTTCGTGCGCGTAATATGCTACAGAAATTAAAATTTCATTTCCAACCTTTTTTTGCATCATTATGTTTATTTAATTCTAAGTATTGTATTGGTCACCGGTCAGGTGAGATTCTGCTGCGAGATAGGGAATGGCCCGTATTTGAAGATGAGGCGTTGCTTGGATGATATTAGCTGAGTCTTTGCTGATGCAATGTTCACTGTTGCCACGATTCGAGTGATGATGCGTTCGCTGCTGATCCAGCCGATTCCACTAGCTAGAGAGGAATTCACCAAGACATTACTACTGCCACGTATTGTAGCTGTTATTTCTGTTTGTGCTGCTGACACTGGTCGTTCTGTTCCCATTCAAGTTTATGATTGTGACGTGTAAGTTTAAGTTGAATTTGAAGTTGAAGTTGAAGTAGAAAATGAATTTGAAGTTGCAATAGAAGTTTTTATTCTTAATGCCACATCACACTTAAACTTGAAGTTGTATTTTAAGCTGCCTGGAGTTTCAAATGGGTTGCAAGTTGAAGTTTGAATTGAAGTTTGACTTGAACTTCAACTGAAATACAATAATCAAATGATTGAACTCGAACTTGAACTTGAACTTAAATTTTAACTTGAACTTGAACATCATTCAGGATCATGGTGGGGGGGTTGAAAATATCACTTCTATGGACGGTATAAATCAGAGGTGTGTCTTTTCCTACAACAACAAAAAGATGGGGGTGAAAACTGGATGGGCATTTTATGAATCAATCATGTGCAATTTATGAATCTATGATTCATCATTCTTCTACTACTGGTTTAAACTTTAACACACCACTGCTACAATACAACTATGCATCTTTCAAAAAAGTAAACCAAGTGTAATATCAACTCTCTTCCCCAATCGTCCTCGTCGACACCTGTTGAGGTTCAAAGTCGCCCTCCTGAGGTTGTACCAATTCCCCCAACCGCATCTTCACCATTGCGGCTCGTCCTTCCTTATCCGCCATGAGACTGACGGCTGAGGCATGAGACGAACTGCCGTGCATCGATGCCGACGATGGTGTCGTGCCGTGGACGGTACCAATGTGCGTGACGGAGTTGAAGGAATGGGTCGATCCGCCGTGCATGCTGCTCGAGGATGTGGTTGGCGTTCCGTGTACGGTGCCAATGTGGGTGATGGAGTTGAGGGAATGCATCGATTCGCCGTGCATGCTCAGTGATACGCTTCCAGCAGCGGCAGTAGTAGTTGTCGCAGATGTTGCAGCAGTAATGGTAGCTGGACCGCCTTCACCACCCTCGCCCCCCTGAGCGTTGCCGGTATTAATGTCCCGAAAGGCTTTTTGTAACGAATGAAGCTTGAGGGCGTACTCGGCATTCGTCTTCTTGAGCTTTGCAATCTGCTTCCTCCGCAAAAAGTCGTCCTGTTTGTAGGTGGAGCTCATCTTGACCATGTCGCTCCTTAGCGTCCGGATGGTGTCATCGTTGGCCTGGATGGTCCGGTCGAGGGATTGCATTTGCTGGTCCCGTTCTTGGAGCTGGTCCTCAAGGGAGGTGTTACTGTTGCCAGCCCTTTCTTGTCCGCGTTTGGCCCATCCCAAGAATCCCCTTCTGCCGGTAGTAGCTCCACTCGACACAGATGCCTCAGGCCTTGTGGCCGCTCCCACCACCTCCACCTCCTTAGCCCTCACATCTTCCCTCTCCTTCCGTGCCACCTTGTCCCTCAACTCGTCCATCTCCGCCTCACTCCTCTCCAACTCGTTCTTCATGACGTGGGCACTCCGCTCCGAAGCTTTTAATCTCGCCGCCAATTCATCCCGTTCCGCCTCCCGCTCGTCCCCCCTCGCTTCCACCTGCCCCATGCGTTCCTCCCGTTCCAACCCCAACCGCCTCGCCACCTCCAACTCCTCCTTGACCCTTTCGAAGCCCTCCTCCAACTCCTCCATCTTCCGCTGGGCCTCGGCATTGTCCGCCCGCAAATCGGTCATGAGCTCGTGGTTCTCCATCAGTTCCCGGTGCACTTTGACTTTGGCCGAGTTGGAAATGCGGATTTGAGAATGCAATTCCTCCACCTCCTCGTCCCGCTCTCGATCCCTCTCGTCCTGCATGGCCATTTCCTCCCTCAGCGCCTCCAACAAAGCCTTGTGAGCCCGTGCCGCCTCTTGTGAGCTTCGTATCACCTTTGCCTGTTTCACGAGTTTCTCCCCCAATATGCGGACGGTCATGGCTTGCCGCGTATGCTCGACCCCTCTCGCGGCGGCCAGACTTTGGACGCTCGATTTGCATTCGGAGAGTTGCATGTGGGCGGCATCGATGTGGAGGCGGGAGCGGGCATCGAGGGATTGGAGCTCGGAGGTGGTGGTTGCCAGTTGGGTTTGGAGGTGGGTGATGTTGGTTTTGAGGAGGGTGGAGCGGCTTTTGTAGGCGGATAGTTTCTTGCGCAGGCGGTGGGCGTTGGTGTCGGTGGTGGATTGGCTTTGGTCATCGTGTGTGGCTATGCTTTCCTCTTCGTCATCGTGATCGTGATTTATTTCCACCGACTCACCGCCGTCCCCGGCAGTACTCGTGGTGGTTGAGGCGGCGGAGGCGGCGGCGGAGGCGGCGCCTGGTCGTCGAACGACAACATCGTGGCGGCGTCGGGATTCCGTCGGCGCTGGAGGAGGACGGCGCGGACAGATGGCCGCGAGACACGTCGTCCCCGGCAGCGCCCGCTCTCCATGGATTTGCGCCCGCTCGTATCGTCCATCAGCGAGGACGAGGGCGGCGGCTGTCCTTGCTCGTCGAACGACAACAGTCGTCGAAGCCGCCGACGACGCCGTCCAAGCGAGGACGACGACGCGGCGACGCATCCCCCGCCTGCCACGCTCGTCGCATCAAATGGCCGCCCGCCGCGATAGGCTGACCATCCGTCCTAGAGCGAGGACGAGGACGGAAGAGCGAAGGAGCGCTGGGCTGGAAGGACTTTCTCTTTCTTGGGGCTAAGAAAATAATGAGGATTTTAGCCGTACTGTAGGCTGGAGACGCGGCGTTCGATCGTGTGTAGCGAATAAAATAAATAATACGGTACGTACAACTAGGGCGAGGTAAATTGCGAGAACGCGCAGTGTTAGTACGTGGGAACTAAATACAATAATATGCAGTAGGTTTAGTACGTAAGCACCAATAGTTTAGAATTAACTAATTTTCAGGCCGAGCCAAAATGAGTATTTAGTTATTTAGGTGTGAAAGCGAGGCTAGTGAATAATGAGGATTCATTAATATTCATGAATGCAATTTAAGGCGAGTAAATAGAGATTAGCATGTATAATGGTGGTTTACGGGCGGTAACCAACGAACTGTAATAGTTCAAAAACCCGAATGGTTATATCATTGTAAAATTCTAGTGAAGACTCATTTGTGTTTCAAAATTGCGTGGTTTTGTTTTGACCAGAAATAATTTCAAAAAATAATACGGGTAACAAACATGAGGTAAATGTTGGACTTTACCTGATATCAAACAATTTAGAGACTTAAAAAAATTAATTGAGATTGGGACCACTAAAAATAAATTAAACACGGGGAACTTAAATGAGGTGGGGGGGGCTGGCTCGTCACTAACTTTTGAACACAACATTGTCAAAAATCATTCATTTTCTTTGCTATAATACATTTTTATGGGTTGAAATGTTACTCTGATTACTTAACACATGTGACTGTGGGGAGGGGGGTTGGATAAATTGGTGTCAAATAAATAACATGAGGTGTCTAGTTGTGTACAATGTAGCACCAGGCCTAACACATATGAATGTGGGGGGGGTATGGATAAATTGGTGTCAAATAAATAACATAAGGTACCTAAGTTGGTACAATGTATCAACAGGCCTAGCACATGTGACTGTGGGG
>JALLOR010000122.1:0-12889 GCA_036939395.1 Porosira glacialis
GACCAAGCCCCGCAACCTGCTTACGCGTACGAAAAAGATGAAAAGCAAGACAAAAACAAAAACGAAGGCAAGGATAAAAAGGATCAGAAAAAGGATGACGATCCCAATCACTGGCTCTATATTGACAGAGGCGACAATATGGACCAAGCCCCGCAACCTGCTTACGCGTACGAAAAAGATGAAAAGCAAGACAAAAGCAAAAACGACGGAGAAAAGGAAAATGGCGCTGATCCTAATCACTGGCCCTACGTTGAAACGGATGACGATGCCCGTGACGCTCCGCGACCCCTCGAATTCCTATTCCAAGACGAGGAAGAACAGCTGGAGCTTGGCAGAAAGAATGGCCTCTGGAAAAAGAATAACGATTCGGAAGAAGGCGAGGGAGAAAGCGGTGGAGGTGGCGCTGCCGCTGGAGAAGTAGAAGCTATAAGGGACTCGAGGGACTCGACAGCGGTAACGCCAACAACAACGACAACGCCAGCGCCGACAGTAAGGTCGTCCGATGATAACGAAGAAGATGGTGGCGAGCCCGGTAATTCCAATGCCAACGAGGTAGCACAGGCTCCTCCCGACACGATGGCGATCACCGCAGAAACCACAGTAGCCTTCGAGGGATTTCTTCCGGAAGCGACGCCCGTCTCAAACGAAGCCGATTCACTACCGGCAGAAGTCTACGATGCGGAACCATTGCAACAAGACGACCGATCGTGGTGGAAGCGACACAACAGGGCAATCGGAGTGTTTATGTTGCTCGTCATCGCTCTGGTCGTTCTGGCGGCTCTGCTTGTCACCCAGCAGAGCGGTGAATCTTCACCGTCAAATGATTCATCTTCGAGTGGGCTTCCTACCATTACGCCCCTGCCATCGTTTGTACCGTCGATTCGGCCGAGCATCAGCTCATCTCCCTCGCGTTCTCCGATTCAAAGCTCGCCTCCCTCGAGCGTTCCAACGATCACCTCGTTGCCGTCGTTCCAGCCCAGCTCCGATCGTGATATCATCGTGAGGGAATACCTCGAATCGGAGGTGCTGATGCGAAACGCCTCCTTCACCGGCATGGCCCGCGACGATCCGCGTTACAAAGCGTTGGAGTTTATCCTCTACGAAGACCCCATGAAGCTCACTGTCATCGACAACCCATACGATAAAGCGAAACTACAAGAGCGATATGTCGTTGTATTGCTTGCGTACGCCTTCAAGCTTAGCGAGCCAATGTTCCAGTTTGAGCTGCAATATCAAGATGTATGTCTGTGGCCAGGTTTCAAATGCAGCACCGGTACCGGCCGCGTGACACAAATCAGTGTGGAAGGTAACACTGGCTTGTTAATTGAGAATGGAATACCCCCGGAAATCGGGATGTTCAAAGATATGAGTGAGCTTTACTTTTGTTATGGATCTTTATTCTGTTTGTACAGCTGGTCGCAACCACACACGTCGTATTATTTGTGCGTGTCCAAAATCAGAAGTGGTTGGCTCTTCTTCTTACTTGCACTTCTCTGCAATTCATTAATGCCATCAATGGTTCACAGCACATGTTTGGATGAGAAACATAGGTTTGAACGGGACGACCCCCACAGAGTTTGGACTGATGAAGAACTTGGGTGAGTGTCCCAATAAGCGAAGCCACATGAAATAAGCATTGTACATTTCAAGTACCATGTTTGAGAACATTGCTTCGTGGGCCCAATGTTGCACCACCCATGAACAAATCTCTGTGTGCCCGCACACAAAATTGCGCACATCATGTTATGCATTTCACTCTTTGTTCGCAAACACTGACTGATGCACACGCATGTGAAAAAACGACCTTTTTAATATTTCTGACAATTCTTCCATTCTAATAAATCTAGACACACTCGCCTTGGTTAATGATGATTTAAGTGGATCTATTCCCACAGAGTTGGGAGAGTGTACCAATTTGAGTGAGTATTCAAAGGAACGATCACACGAGTTGCCAAGGTGGAAAATCTCAACATGCATATCGCTCTACAAATACTCTATTTTGGGGCTAACACACTGTGTCACACTCCTGCATGTGTACTCTTTACTTACTTCTCGACACTTCCGCAGGATGGGTCTTTTCGCACGATTTAAATTTGAGTGGAGGAATTCCCACGGAATTGGGATTGTTGAAGTACTTGAGTGAGTGTGTATCGTGAGCAAACTTGCCATAGATTTGTTTATTTGCCCCCGTCGGTAATCTGTGAAGACGCGACGGAGCTAAAAAATGTGACTCGCATTGAGCGTCTGTTTTTTTCTTGCACTGACATCGTGTTTTACCTTTTATTTTGTGATGTACATGAAATGAAGCTACATTAGATTTATCAAACAATAATCTTTCAGGACAGATTCCCTCTGAGTTTAGAAACATGAATTACTTACAAGAATTTAATCTCGAAAGTAATACCTTGACCGGTTACGTCCCAACAGAAATCTTTACGACAAATCCACGTCTGTGGGAGATATATTTATGGGGAAATAATGTTACATGCTACGAAACAGATTCACAATGTCTATACTATTTCGAGCCCTTTGTCCCTAATCCCAACCCAAGAGAAACAGATACGTAACGTCTTAAAAGTTGAATCAACCATTTTTGTGTCTGTCACGTGAAGCGCTAAATTTTCCATAGAAATTAAAACCCCATTATACCGTAGTATTGCATAGTATATTGCCATGAAATATAAAGCAGGGGAAAGTCCATTTTCTGATTCTGTGTCAAGCGCTCTGAATGTTAGCCCATCACAAAGCAACAGATTGTACTGATAATGTATATAGGTAACTAGAGATACGAGGCGGAGCATAAATGACAGCTTGCCGTCTGTCATAACTTTTTCCGCAATGTTACAGTCCAGACTATGTCCCTACAACTCCACAATTGCTTAGAGTTAGAATTTAATTCAACATTGGAAATTGAAACCCATAAGAGCATTATGAATAATATTGAATAGTACAAGTAGTATAACATCTGTAATTGCGCAATTGTCCAAATGAATTGAGAAAGTGTTTATCCCAATATGTGGGTTGCTGGGCGTTACAGTAGCCAGCATTGTAGTTTCGGACACTGTTCACTGGTAGATCATTTTACACGGATATCCAGCCCCATCACAATAATATCATGAGACGTGCTCTGGCGCTACAATATTTCTTCCAAACTCTGTAATATCCATACCCATTTTAGTTCACCTTTTCTTCAACCCATCAGTGCTTTAATTGAATTTATTTTCAGGTCACGTATCTTTATGTGATCAATTAAATCAATTTTCAGGCGAACAAAACACGTATGTAGCAAAAGTACCGTAGCAGTTATCAGTACTGCTACCGATAGGGGAAAACTGAAATATTTTACGATCGTTTTCTGTAAGATAATAGAATTTAGTAGATACTGCAGGTACATACCAGAATTTAGTAGATACTACATACCATACCGTTATTTATAAATGTAGAGTTGCATTCAGAAACAAGTAAACGATATTGAACAACAAAAAGCCCCATTAAAAGCTATGTTGCCCCTCCGGAAAGTAAGTTATGAACTTTTCGAGCATTATTTTTATTAATCAAACTAGATCTCCCGATGCCAAATCAACTGTGTCTATTTGAAAAATCATCATATTAAAAATGTATTAAAGTAGCTTTCTTCTCTAGATGTGCTAGTCCAAATCTTTATTCCGTGATTATGAAGCTTAGCTCCCTCACCCCGACTCTGACAGAACCGACTCCAAAAGCTATGGTCGATTCTACACCCGCTTTCAACATGCTGTGATGGCGTTTGGACTACTGTAGGTTTAGTCCCGTTTGATGCCACCAAACTTACCTTAGGTCACGAGGGACTTTGCCCACCTGGATTTGGAACTAATCGATACCAAGAGATGTCACGGGCTTTCATCACTGCCCTCCAAACCGATGTTCTACCGACGGATACTCGCACTATGAACCTATTTTCGATGTTGGAGAATAGCACTTGTGACGGATATAAATTGCTTTGGCATGTATTTACCTTGGCGTTTCCAGTAGTTGACCCTTCGCAGCATGTCGCTTTCCCTGATTGGTTTGATGAAGAACAATGTGTATTCCAATTTGCTCAGGCGGTTATCCTTTACTTTCAAATGCAACATAAACGAAAGGAACAGGTAACCCCCTGTGACAAAAGCATTCTCTTCTTCCGCAATATCCATTTGGAACACTTGATCATCACTAGTCTACTGATCATGGTTCAATCGCAACATCTCCCTTCTGGTAGCCTTGCAGATGAGTTGGAAATAGTGCAACTGGTCACAACCATTTCCGGTTCACTTGAGTCAGCTGGACGCAATCGTCACATTCCACGCTGCGTGAATAAGCTCCTTGAATCAGCTCAGGAACGCGAATTTGACTTTGATCCACTGGATAGTGCGTATTACACGGATATTATGCAAGGCTCGCGGGTGAACTATGTTGGACAACGCGATGCGCGTGGAACCCCTGGTCGGAGACGTGAGGATTCTAATATGTGACAGTTTGATGGTGGATGTGGCAGCGCCAATGATAAACGAGGTGGGTGAGGTCCACGCGATGGTGACTGACGATGATTCACTCCCACCTCTCATGATCTTAAAATTATCTGCGATTATTGTAACCTCCTTGGTCACAAATCTGTGCAGTGCCGTTCATTGGGAAAGACGTTGTTGCATCTTTACTACATCCATGAAAATAAGGAATACAGTAAGTAACTCACAGAGTCGTGGAAGAAATTCAAAGAACCTTGTGCTCAAAAGATTGTGACATAATTCCTTGATAAACGGACCTTGATGTGGACACAGTGGATGAGAGCATGGATTGGCAAAGTGTTCTTATGGATGAAGAGGATGGAGTGCAACAGCTTATGTCATCGCTGCTCGGTTCCACTGATTGGTGGGTTCTCCCGGTCAATTCTCCGGTGGTATCAACATGTGTTGTACCACCACCCAAGTTATCAACTGCACCAATTAATGACGATGATATAGTCCAAACACATGTACGAGCACTGTCTAGGGAAGATTCTTGTGCATTTCCAACGCCCATCCAAGTTGAGACCCACCTTGAACCCCCCGTAGTAAATTTCCATCTGACAGCATCCAAGTTTCAGACTTCCGACCATACTCCCCCCAGCACTACAACACCGTTGGTAGATGCTCTGTTGGATGCAACGTTGGATGATTTAACCCCAGCGGTGGAAGAACTATCTGATGATGATGATGATGATGATGATGATGATGATGATAAATGCGATGAACTGACGTGGATTTCATACATGGTGGAGGCATTTCCACCTTGCTCTCTTCTGAACCCTACAGGCTATCCTATTTCACCGGTTGATGTCCGCAATTTTGACTCTCTCTACCCTATCTCGGATTATATTCAAACCCCTTCTGGTAGCATCCTCAACCTCCCTTGGTACACTGGTTACGAGGGCACATATTTGACCCCCTAATATCCTCATCCGACGGAAATGACTTGCAACTACCTACCATGGGACAATGATAGAGTCGTTTGTGTTTCAAGGAGATCGCTATTCACTTCCATCAGTATCAATTCTCCGCATATTTGATTGGTGTCTAAAACAGGTATGCTGAATTCCGGGGATAATTACTGCATTACGAATCGACTTGACATCCTAGTCGATGTATGTGACATACCTCCCTTCCGCATCGGCCTCGCTCTTGACGGAGAGGACACGGTGTATTCCTTCTGCACGAAGCAAGGATTGCTCCCTATCCCCTGGAATGACGGAATTTTTTACTACCAGTCAGTCTTTTACAACGCAGATACAACTGATACTATCATTTCGCCACAAGCAATATGTGAAGATAGCCAAGGGGAATGTCACTCTTGGTTGCAGCATGTCGGCGTCTCATTGGAGGAGGGTAGTATTCGTTTTTACATCCCTAGTGGCCTCGACTCTATGTCAATTATGCTCAAGAAAGTTGATGGATTTTACTATTGTGACACAGACACCCTTGCGTTGGATAACACACAATCGGTCCATCGGGAACATCATGTTGATGGTGTTCATTCAGAACGTTGTGTTTTTCGGTTGAAACAACCCACCTCAAAGGTGAAGCAACTAAAAGCCAAACTTTGGGCAGCGCGGCTCAGTTTGTTTTTAGAATGGCAGCTTGATGCCATAACAGGCCTGGCTGATGGTCTTCCGACCAAACTAGAATCCCATTCTGTTCGATTTATTGACCATAAGAAACAAGCAACTGTTAGAAAACAACCGGTGTCTAAATCGGCAGAGCGGGCGGATCGAGCTGAATCGTGATTCTTCTGTGCTTTTGGATTTATTTGATCCTCAATTGATAACTACCAGAAACCTGACGCCGAACGAGATCGTGTGGTGAAATCATTTGATGGGTTCAACTCTTACCTCACTATCATGGATGACTTCAAGCAATACACATGGATTGTTTCATGCCGATCAAAGAACACACCGATTGAACTGATCGATCTGTTCCTGACAAAGAATGGAATGCCTAATGGTGGCCTTGTTCGTACAGATCTCTGTGGCGAGCTTGCGAGATCCCATGCATTTTGCAACAAATTGGCTGATCACAACTACATCCTTGAACCAACGGACCAGATGCAGAGGTTCAAAACAGCGGTGTTGAGTGTTTTAACGGATCGTTTGCGGAAATTACCCAATCTCTTATCTATGGTACGAGCCTTCCGGTTATCTATTGGTCATCGGCCCTCATGCATGCTGTGTTCCTGTTGAATCGACGATGTAACAGCACAACAAAGAAGACACAGTTTGAGTCTTGGAATGGTAAGCGACCAAACCTAAAAAGATTGAAAAACTTTGGCTCTCATGTGTGTGTTAAGCAAACCGGGAACCGACGCTCCAAACTTGACAAGCATGATTTCACTGGAATCTTCATTGGGTATACTGCAACAGACAAAAACATTAGATATATTGGTGTTTATAATACCACGGTGAAGAATGCTACTCATGATGTCTTTGACGAAGCATGGTTTCTTCAGGATTCACGGCCACCGGCGGTACAACTTCTCTATGACATTGGACTTGAGGAGGAACCGGTGGTTACATATGTGAACCCACCCGATGCCACCCCGGTAACCTCCTACCTGCCTCTGAATGCTCACCTTGCTCTTGCTGATACGAAGAAAGCACAACTATGTCCAATCCCTTTGCAACTATTGTCAGTCCCTCCCCTTATCGAACATGCAGTGGCGGCAAAGGCAGTGTGGGGTCCCATCGGACATCTCTTTGAACCCCTGGAAATTTCACAGGTGTACATGTCCCCCACTCCATATCGTAATGCCTTCATTGAATCACTCGTGATTGGTAAATCTTGCCTCCGTGGACAACCGACGGCGGGACTGGCACTCAAAGAAGAAAATGGACTATTGCTTTTGTTGAATATCCTCTCTTCTTCTCCGGTGGCCCGTATACCACGCTGGCTTTCATGCATATGTGGATCATGGCTTGTTGCCGTTAATGGAATTGCAGTTTCTTCGATAAAAGAGGTAGAGGCCCTCCTTATCGATGCTCCTTGGAACAATTTTCCACTCTTTTTTGCACATAGTGAAATCCAACATGGCCTCACGAATGACGGCATTCCCATGATTAATTCGGATCAGCTTAACACTCGGCATCACCTCCCGGATCGCTCTCAGATACCGGAGGGTTACGCAGTCAAGTCCTTCTTTGACGATCATGCAGTTTTCAGCCGTGTAATCTGGGTAGCAGTGGAAGACGGTGGTGTTATCAATAACGTGACTCGTGCGAACCGCCTTACATGCGGCAAGTTCATGAAGCAAGATAATTGGTTCGATTGGGAAGCATCAGAGTTCCTTCAGTTGGACCAGTACATGACACATATGATGTTTGGGGACCCGATCACGGTGAATTCACAATCTGCAGTCTTCAACTTGGTCTGGTCGTGCGGCATCAAGGTTGAAGATGGTCGCAAGAAAGCGTGATGCACGTGTGATGGTTCGACATGCTCAGGCCAAGTACGTGTCCTGGACCACACCTATGCAAAATGTGTTGATCATAACAGTGGCAGGATTTTCTATTCCATTGCAGTGGTCAAGAACCTCATCATACATGGATCCGATGTCAGTAACGCGTCCGGTGAGGCACCTCCACCGAAACAGGGCTTCTTCCTGAGGCCTGAGAGAGCATTTCGAAACTGGTGGAATCAAATTGGCCTCCCTCCAATCCCAGAAGGCACTGTCATCCCGGTTCAACATGTGATGCAGGGTCACCCGGAGGCGCCGCGTCTGTGGGAGAAGCATATTGATGCTCTCGTGGGTGATATAGGGATGAAGCCGACCACACATGAACCGTGCCTCTACTCTGGATTCATTGAAGGGGGACTCCTTATCTTCAAACTCCAGGTCGATGATTTTGCCACAACTTCTGCGTCGGGAAAAACGAGCGAAATCCTTCTTGACCGACTTGACGACCTCCTGTCCATCCCGATTAAACGACAAGGTGTTGTTAAGATGTACAATTTATTGGACGTCTTACAAGCACATGACTTCATCCGCCTCTCTTGTGAGACATATATCGACAATATCAGTAAAGAACATGAGAAGACGTGGATGAATGCCTTCCACATCTCCGACAACAGACCTACACCCCTACTCACTACCGAGGGCTTTATTAAATCCCTTCTAAGTGCGATAGGAGATCCAGGTGAGAATTTTCAGGCGGCGCTGGCAAAGAAATACAGTTTTAGTTACCAACAAGGCATTGGTGGGATACTTTATGCAATGGTGAAATGCCTTCCAGATATGTCCTTTGCAGTGGTCAAAATCGCACAGTCTAGTGCATGTCCGTCGGACATCCATTATCATGCTTTTCGTCATTTTTTGAAGTACCTTCGACAAACAAAATCAGATGGCATTCATTTTTGGCGTGTCCACCCACGGGAAGACCTTGAGCATGTTCCACCTCCTACAATCCGAAGTAATCCAGCTGACTTGATGGAAGTCACGTATGCCCAACACGACGCCAGTGATTTTTTCGGATACGTCGATTCAGATTTCGCAACTTGCCCTAAGACTCGACGCTCCTTCACAGGAGTAAACATGCAACTTGCGGGATCAACATTCGCGTATAAAACTCGCCTCCAACCCACAGTTGCAATGTCTCAACAGAGGCCGAGTGTATGACAGCGTGTGATACGGGGAAGATGTCTCTCTTTGTTCACAGTATTTTATATGACCTTGATGTCCCGCAGGAAGCAGCAACATGTCTTTACAAGGACAACAAAGGCGCAATCGGCATGGGCAACACCCAAAAATCGACTACTCGAACTCGACACATGGATGTTCGCTATTTTGCTCTCGCCGAATGGATTGAACGAGACCTCCTCCCCCTTGCTTGAGTGGATACCAAAATTAATGTTGCGGAAAACTTTACAAAAGATCTTTCTCATATACTCTTTCACCAACATGATTATGTGTCTTTGGGGCACATCCCACCTTCGTATAGTCCATTGGATAGAACTCGCATTGGCTTGAATAGCCAACTCTTACCAATTTTACACGAGTTTGAACCCCTCCCCTCGTGTGCAGCTGCAGATAAAGTGGTGGCTCCGACAGATTCGTGGGGATTTTTTCAAACTATGAAACCCTTGTTTAAATAGTGTCTCCCACAGGATCAGTCCTTCATATTATTTATTATTCTACAGGAGTATCTTTTAGCACTTCCCTTCACTCCACGTTTTTGTTCTGAGCAGCGTGGGGGGGTGTCAGATACCGGATACTAGTTACCGGATTACCTGATATCACTACCGGATAATAACAGGATAATCACTACTCTAGTCACTTATTTCTTATCCTAACTATTATTATTCGATCTACTATTACCTGCAGTTAGACTGGTGATTACGAGGATACGTAACAACATGTCGTATCAGAGATCACAGAATATTTCAGATACACCCACCCGGCAGGTTAATCAAGGGGTCCTCTAGACCTGCCATCCCTCAACCTGGATTATATATGGGGAGCTGGTTACCCATAGCAATGGCATATGCCCCCGTGTCCAACTGGGCGGAGAATGTTTATTACTATAATATAGTGGTAACAACTTAAAATCCATTCGTTTTTTTTAAATGGGGGCATGTATGCATCGGTTCGGACAACACACCAACTGTATCGTGGACAACAAAATTCGCTTTGGGAAGTTCCAAAAGCGCAGACCGTTTGATATGTGTGTTGGCCCTGCGCATGCACATCCAAAATACACATCCACTCACGTCTCATCACATTGTGAGTGTTAAAAACCTTCTAGGAGATGCCCCATTCAGGTCATTTGGCTACAAAAAATCATGGTCATTCACACCCGATGATTTGTTTCTCATATTTTTAACCTTTCCTTTCCTCTTCCAAATAATCAATGCTGGTGACTCTGCCAACTATTTCAAAAAGATATGTTGAGTGTACTTACCAAGTTTCGGATGCCACCTGCATGAACAGATGTGTGACATACACTATAGCCCAATGTACCAATTATTGGGTAAAGTGGTGCCAGTGGTGTGCCATAGTTTGCATTGACACATACCCATACCTCACCGACATCTCACATAAACTAATCCTCTGTAAAAGCATGTGTTTTTCGGGATTCTTCCGCAACAGAGCAGCTGTCAGAGGACAGTAGGTTGGAGTTAGTGAGGTTGGAACATTACTCTGTACCAATAACAAGACCTTTGAGGTGGACTCAGTTAAATACTCCCTCTTTGGAAGCAACATGGGTTACTTTGGTCAATAGGTGTGATGCTTGATGGCGTGCAAAAAAAGGGACCCACCAACACAGAACATGCTATTATATGAGCTGACCTACTGGAATATATCTATCAGCATAGAGTTAATCTGCTTGCATGTGAACATGACAAAGCGGTGGGTTACCTCATATTGATACATTTTATTACCTGCTATGATAGGGTGAATACATATTGAATTAATGCAATGAAACCGGGCAAAAGATGGTGCAGTTTTGGGTAAAAGACATGGTCTTTTTCAAAAAGGATGTAACTGGAAAACTCCTCCAGTCACTGAAAAAAACTTTATTGGATTATCGAATGCATGGATTTCGCAATACTCAATCTGAGCAATCAGAAAAATGGACACAAAAACGTATGCATAAATCGTGGCCCTTATGGGGCACTGTAACTTTGACCAATCCGTGCCCTGGACCATCAGACCAGTCATATTTGTGCTCGCATGGAAGACTCAAACACGTTTTTGTTCGCCTACTTTGACAAAGAAAAGCGATATGGCATCAACAAAAACTAAATCAGTGATGCACTTGAGTGGGACGCAAAGGCGCTCAACTTAAAGAAGAGTGAAACATATTGGTAATAGATAGATAGTTAATAAGTGAGACGAATCTCTTACTTGCCGATTTAGGTAATCGTGCTGGCGTTCGTACGACAGACAGAAAATACTATTTAGTAGAGAGGTAACAACAATCATGACAACAATTAGCTACATGGTGTAACATAGTTCCGAGTATATCCGGCAACAACAAATCACCCTTGCACGGAGCTTGTATTCATCATGATAAAATAGTGTAAAACAAAAATATAATTCTTGAGGTGCTCATTCCACGGAGGAATCCTCAACTGGTGTATCGCGCGCGTGCACCCTTGGTCGTCAGGCAGGGTGTCACCCTTGACCGTAAGGCAGGGGTTGTTTGTGGGAATGCCACCCTTGGTCGTTAGGCAGGGGGGTGATGTTCGGTATTGCCTTCTTCGGGGGTATTCGGTAGGGTGTCGTGGCTTGGAGGCTTGAGGGGTTCCACTTCCTCTTGCGGTTCTCATCCCACCATGTGCACTCTTGTCCCTTTTTCCTTCGAAGAGGCCACCTCCCCTTCGCGCAATCATACGAAGGGGCTTGGAGTCATGAGGGGCTCCACATCCTCTTGTCTCCTTTCAGGCGTTATGTTCTCATCCCTTCATGCGTTTGATATCGTTCACGCGTTCCTCAAGTCGCGTCGTCCCTTTTGACGGCGTCCTCACTCGACGGCGCTTTAATCGTCGGTAGCTGCGCCAGTCGTTAATGTGCGTCACTCTTGGCTTCGTGCCTTGTCTGTGCAGGGGGTTCTTTGCAGGGAAATATTTTAGTCTTGACCCAAAATGTCTTTCCAAAATTTGCCTGTCGCACGCCCGCCCGTTTTTTTAGTCCTGTAACCCTGGAATAGGGACTCTTGTGAGGCGTGGAGCTGCCGACTATTATATTAGCTATAAAGAAGAGCTAAATATGTAGATAAAAATAGCTAGTAAATAAGTGAGTCAGAGTCTCTTACTTGCAATCTACTTAAGTAGGTAAGTTTGGTGATGTACGTACAACAGACAGACACGATACTAATTAGTAATAAGGTAAACAAGGTGACAACAGTCAGTTTCGTGGAGTAACGTAGTTCCACATATATTGCGGTAACAAAAATAATAGAGAGCGCGTCAAACGTAGGCACGTACAAAGTGTTGCACATATGCGACACAACAATAATTATGTTAAGGCTCTCAGTGTGTCGATCCAGGCACTAATGTCACACATCCGTGAATTTTCTGCCGGTCTGGCCTGCACATTGGCATACCCATGCCCTGTCAAATGGGCAATTTTTTTTCTACTAGTGTCTGAACCTGTACCAGTAGAGGCAGTCATTTCTTATGAAACTTGTCACTGTTGCTACCCTCATCCACCCGTTTGCATAGTGCTCACCACAGGTTCACTGAGAACAGTGTCAAGAGGATCGGATCAATTTCACTAATATCCTGTCATCTCTTTCGTCGCCATATTCCACCCGCTCATCATGAATGATATCCTACCAATGTTTACTATGTAGTTGCAAGGTCATGTATCTCAATGTTCAGCGTCTCATGCACAGTGCGGACGT
>JALLOR010000123.1:0-13522 GCA_036939395.1 Porosira glacialis
AACCTCTAAGATTTCCCTCGCTCTAAGATTTCCCTTTTCGCCGTTCCCCCCCCCCTCAATCTTAGAGCGAGTAGACTGTATTGCACGGTACTCTGGTACTACAAGTTAAGTGTGTACTATTAACTGTACTCTGGTACAATAGCACCTGATTGTTGAGGGAGCAGTGGGCGGGGCGTTCTCGTTCGACTGATCTGACGACGACTCGTACGTAAGTAGAATCCCCGGGCGAGAGGGGGAAACGAGAGATGCTTCCTCCGTTCGTCGGCTTCCATCGCATACGAGTCGCCGACGTACGTCTAAAAGACGAAGCGGGAGTCGGGAAAAAAGGTGTCTTGTTTGAAGAGTGGGTTGCTACGCGGGTAAATACGTACATACAACTCGTGATACATAGACCTGCCACACGTTTCTACTTGTGTTCGCTCCTTGCCTGCCGTCGCGTGTCCCTGCTGGTAGTTTGTTGTTGTTGCTGTTTCAAGGCGCATCCGTCGCCGTGTGAAAGTGCAGCCCACTTTTGTTCGCTCCCTGCTTGCCGTCGCGTGTCCTTGCTCGTAGTTTGTTGTTGTTGTTGTTGTTTAACGGCGCATCCGCCGCCGTGTGAAAGTGCAGCCCAGTTGTGTCAGCCGCTCGCGTAGCCCTTGTTGCCCCTTGTGTAGAATCCCCGGGCGAGGGGACACGAAAGATACTTCCTCCGTTCGTCGGCTTCCATCGCATATGTACGAACCGCCGACGTATATACAGTATGTAGAAGACGAAGCAGGAGTCGGGAACGCTATCTTGTTTGAAGAGTGGGTTGGTACCCGGACACAGTAGTACTTACTTGTACCAGTAGATACCGTGTAATACGTAATTATGAGTAACAAAGACACGAATCTACGAGGTCATCCTCTCGAAAATCAATTTGACCAAATATCTACAATACTTCAAGTTTGATAGTGTTTATCGAAACCACCTCTTTAAGTAGTACACCATTTTTGCTACTGTACCTGGTACGTATAGTCCTTGTTATGTCCATTTACCAAATACAAGTACGTAATTAACCCTCCTCTCTGCATTTCTTATGTCAACGTGAATAGCTGCAATTTTGAAACTTTAACGTAGAAAGTCTTTCCAATTTAAATAGAGGCGTCTCGTTATCGACAGACTAAATAGCGCTTGTACTCGAAAGGCGAGACGACAAACCGACGTCGGAAGTCACGCGCGGACAGTACGGATACGAACACATTTCCTGTCGATCTTTGCCGCATTATCGGGTAAACACACGCGACAGCATTGCAAACACATACGCGACAATATCATGATAAGGCAACGAAATAATTGGAGCGCACGACGGGCAGTTGCGTTTTCCAGAGGCGGTGATGGCAGCGAGACGTTGGCAGCGTTGACGCCGCTATCGATGCTGGGGCGGTACGCACGAATGACTCTGGTGGCTCTGTCGATCCTGTCTTTCCTGTCGCCAGCCGTCGAGGCGACAGAGCCATCGCTCACCCCCGAGCCGACACCCGCTCCGGTAACGTCCGACCCGACCGACGCCGCGCCGACCTACGCACCGGTACTTACGACCGTGGCGCATGTGACGGCAGCGCCGGTGACATCCACACCGACAACATTCCCACCGACGACGTCGGAGCCGACGCCCCTACCGACGCCGGAGCCTACTGATGCACCATTACCTGTACCAACGACGGCCTCGCCGACGACGGCCTCGCCGATGACAGCCTCGCCGATGACAGCCTCGCCGATGACGGCCTTGCCGACTCCCGCACCGACGGTGAGCCCCACACCTAGCCCAGTGAAAGAACCGACGTCTGCGAGCCCCACAAAGAGTCCGACGGCCTCGCCGACAACGGCCTCGCCGACTCCCGCACCGACGGTGAGCCCCACACCTAGCCCAGTGAAAGACCCGACGTCTGCGAGCCCCACAAAGAGTCCGACGAAAGCTCCCATAACATCCACACCCCAGCCGCATGTTATCGTGAGTCACAGATCGTGTTGATTGTGTCGTTCAGCAATGTTAATTGAAATTGCTGCCGCCCTCATGTGGTATTTTCAGAATATGTGTCATCATTGAAAGAGCAATTTCGTAAATCCATGTGGTCATGGCATTGCATTACTTATAATTCGAATCCCCACTTTTGCTCTAGAGCATGAGCATGATCCAATCTCAACTTTCCGTGTGCCTCGACATTTCACGTTTTTGAATAACATCCGATCAGACGAAATCACCGACAAAAGGACCTGTAAGTCACCATGTCAAATATAAAAAGCAGATTGATTTCACGTGATTGAATTGAATCGGAGTATCTACTGGTAACGAGACATATTTGAGATTGCAGTATTTGTTTATTCTTTGGTTCTTGGATGACAAATGTGACTCGACGACGCGCGATACGCAATATCATAACTCTCTCTCTTTTTGTTCTGTTCCAATTATAATATCCTCACGTTGAATATATCATGTATCATGGTGCCAATCGTATTGCTGATATCAGACCGTGAGTTTGTGATATGGCCATATTAGGAGCTATTTCGTTCTTGGACTGGGAGGCCTTCGTATAGTAGGAAGAACGGCTCTGGTCTCGGTTTTTGTGAAAATGAATATTGTGATTTTTTGCGGGCGGGGGAGAATCACAGGCTCGGCTTCTGCACAATGACGGATTTAATTTTCGATTCTCATTTTATTTTCTCTGTGCATTGCCCTTCTTCGAAATATCACCGCATTCGTCCAGACGTCGGCAAACTCGTCCGAACCGGTGAGTGTCAACTTTGACTGAGCGTGGTCGTATTCTGCACCATGTGTCTGCAACATGGGATATGTGGGACTGGCATATTTTCAGAGGTTCCGATCCGAGCATCGCGTCGATGTGACTTGCGCATGTGTTTCGGGAAAAAGTTTATTTTGGGCACAAAGTACAACGTCTATTCGTCTATTCTTCACCGACCGTGGTTCGATTGTTCAATTCCAAATCGCGCATGATTCCGCCATCCGCTGCATTTGAATTTTATCGTTGTTCCCGCTTCCCTCACTTTATACTTATATTTTATATCCTCTCACCCTGAACCTCGAAACAAAACTAATCTTTGGGATAATATAAGACACTTGCACCAACAAGCTCTCCAGTGAGTGCGCGGCTGGGCGTCAATGTGAATGTGTGAATGATTTTACGCACGATGGGATGTTTCATCCAACGTATACGGCTGTTGCTCATTCAACTTTTCTCTCCTCTCCCGCACTTTGAAAAAAATGATTTTTTTTTAAATATGATTCTTTTGCTTATATTCTAACCTCAGACCCCTGCTCCAACGAATGAACCAACAAAGAAGCCGACTGAGGTAAGATTGGAATGTGAAAGTGAAATGCACTATGTAGATGTCATTTTAAAACTGCTTTGTTGCTCCGAGAAACAAGCTAACGAAAAGCAAATATATCAAACTTGTTACTTGCCTTCTCCCCCCCGCCTCAATTGCTGCCAAAGTCTCCAACCGTGAGTCCAACCAAAGATCCTACAACTCCTCCCACCAAACGTCCCACGGAGTCTCCGACCGTGAGTCCCACCAAAAATCCTACGACTAATTCTCCTACCGAAAGTCCTAGCATTTCACCGACGAGAAATCCTACGGAATCGCCAACTCCTAACCCGACGAGGTCGCCCGTGGAATGGCCTACGACTTTGTTTCCTACCACGGTGAGAATTGTGAGGTTGGGAGTTGATTTTGCCGATGGCATGTTTGTTAGTCAGTGACATTGGCGTGTCAATTTCTAAGCATATAGAAACGACTCAGCCAATGTGACGATCGTGGTTGGCTGATTGGCTTGATTGACTGTTGAAACCAATATTGTTTGTGTCGGTATTATAGTCTTTCGTCGTTTGAAATATTCAGATTGCAGTATTTGCAAATTTTAATTCCAAATGAATTCAAATTAGCGGTCAAACAAATGACGAGAATCCGAATGACGCGAATGCAGAAGTCAGCATTGTGATGTCGTCAGCTAATACTTGTGTTACTCGGAGAAAATCTAACTGAGAAGATTTGTTTTGAAATGTCTCCTCCTTCACTCAATGCCAAAGTCTCCGACCGAGAGTCCAACTAAAAATCCTACTACTTCTCCTACAAAAATCCCATCAAAGTCACCCACCCTGGATCCTACCATGGAACCTACCAAAAACCCTACCGATGGTCCTACCATGGTTCCTACTGAATCGCCAATTCCGAATCCAACGGGGTCTCCCGTGAATTATCCAACCACACTTGAGCCGACCGTTACACCCACGAAAAAACCAACCAACAATCCTACTATTTCACCCACGAACAATCCTACATCGTCGCCCACTCTGAATCCGACTGTTTTACCCACGAACAATCCTACATCGTCGCCCACTCTGAATCCGACTCAGTCACCTAACGTTTTACCAACCACTGAAACACCTACAGTTTCTCCCACCGCAGCTCCTATCTCGGATGAACCCACCAAAATGCAGTCTAAACCCACAGTAGCACCCATCTCTACATCCGAGGAACCAACCAAGCCACCAACTTCCTCGCCCACCACCTCGCCCACCACGCTATCACCCACGTCCTCTCTCGTTGGACCCACGACGGTCACCGATCTGATTATCACTCTCACCGGCATGGACGCGCTACCGGACGCAAACAAGTGGGCGACGGAAACGGCCAAGTTCCTTACTGATTATTACAACACGGACGGTTCGGATACGGATGTTCAGAGCGAAATGTACGATGCATCGGTCATCGTTACATACAAATCATTCGAGGGCAAGAGCAGAAGGGAAAGAAATCGAAAGCTGCAGCGTGATGTTAGTGGCGTGAGGCTCGTTGGTTGGAGGAGGCTCGAGGGAGCAATCGAGGTAACGTACGATCAATCCACATCCTACCGAACCTCGAATTCCGGCTTGGAAACCACGGACATTGTCGAGGCTCCCTTCCAAACCCCTTCCTCGAGAGACGAATACGTCTCGGCACTCAAAACAAATTTGAGCGGTTACAACGACCTCACGGAAGTATCGGGTGTGACGGTGCCCTCGAATCCGGACGGAGGGGAACAGGGGGGAGAAAAGGAAGACGATGACGGTCCGAACTTGGCGGCTATTATTGGAGGATCGTGTGCTGGGGCGGCGGTACTCATTTTGGTGGGTGCTTTCGTCTTCATGCGGGGGAGGACGGATAAGAATGGAAGTGAGGGGGAGGGTACTGCTGGAAAATCCACGTGAGTCCGCTTCCGAGGCTTGTGCTTGATTGTCTGATTGGGTGGTATTTGGGTATTTGGAAAACAAAAAAGTCTTGTTGGTAGCTTCTTATATCATGCAAATGCGTGTCCTCGTTTTCGTCACCTCGTTCCACTCGTAAATTCAGCAGCAACGCTAATTCAGTCCAAGACGCCTCCCTTTTAGGGGTGGGTGAATCAATGCCAGCACCAACAAGGGATGGAAGGTACGTGATACTATCATGTGTTTATTTGTCGTCCGTTTGTCGTCCTTAGCGATTGGTCAACGCACAACTCAACTTCGAGCACACCGCACAACTCCTCTGTTTCAACAGTATCGCCACAATGGACTACGACTACACAAGGACGGACGGCAACGCCAGCAGGTTTTCCGAAGTATCGGATGCGTTGGGAACATACGACGGAACATACGACGGATCGAGACTCACCCTGTCCGCACCTCCAATCGGGACCGGACTGGCCGGCCTGGACCCCGCACTCTACGACGATGAACAATCCGAGAATGCGTTTTACGACAGCAGTCGGGAAGAGCTCATCGACGTGTTTGCACCGCCGGGGAAAGTCGGATTTGTGATTGACACTCCCAACGATGGGGCTCCCCTGGTGCACGCCGTGAAAGACACGAGTCCCTTGAAGGACCAGCTTCAGATTGGAGATAAGTTGGTGGCGGTGGACGACGTGGACGTTCACACTATGACGGCGACCAAGGTATCGAAACTTCTCAGTCGGAAGAGTGAGCAGCCATCGAGAAAGTTGACCATTATTCGTTCCGTTGCCATGTAAGTTGGTAATAGGTCTGGTCTGGTCTAGCGAGAAAGCTTCAGCTTCAGCTTGGAACACAAACATTGAGGACATGTGCGTGTGTGTGTGTGCGCCTCCTTTGAAGCCAGCATCCTGTTCCCCCAGGAGCGAGCGAGTGGGTGAGAGAGTGAGCGAGTTTCACGTAGCTTTTTGTTCCATGTGCCGCAGAAACGACGGTCAGGAAGTGCGCCCTGGCGGTGGACGTTCGTTCTTGGAGGCGTCTCATCTGAAATACAAACCAAATGTAACGGCGTTACCTACAATACGGGATGATCGCATTGGAGGCGGTGGAACGATTGCGATTGCGTCACAAGGAAAATAAGAGGGATCGGTACGAACGGACTTTGTTCGGTACTGTATCGTATCATGTCGGAATTGATATCTGGTATGTTAGAGAAGGCGTACCATCTCGAATGGAAGAAGCCAAATGTTGCCGGAAATGTTCTTGGAGGTGACTCACACGATGCAAAATGGGCACAATAGTTAACTTGGCTCATCAAATATCAAGTAGAGGAGCAATCTAAAAAAATCCAGAGAGCGTCACCAAATATCACAAAGGAAAAGAGTGGGCAAAATTTCGAATCGAGGCCATGATTCGTTGGTCGGGTCGGGGAGCCTGTATTCATATGAAGGGATCTTTTCGTGGTCTTTGCCAACTTAATTTTAATAACTCCTTTCTTCATAATAAAAGCGATACGTAGTACCTCCCAGAAAGATCTATCGAAGGTTCTTCGCATAGCATCTTTAGAATCAACACAAACTACGATACAGAACACGAGCAGCAGCTTACAGTACGTTCACCAAAGTAGATATCTTCTTGTACTCTTGGTTGTATTGTATACATTCTAGCAGGAGATGAAAAACCTTGCGATTTCAGTCAGTTTCTCTCATGACCCGGCCGGGATGTTCCACCGCATTTTCCGTGCCTGGCAGAGACGATGATGACGGCAAGGGTGTGGTCCTTTGAATGGAGCTCAAGGAAATCCCACCAAAGGATAAACAAGAAACTGAGGCGATATGCTCTTCCATCATCAAATCCGTTCGGGCAGAGATTAGCAAGGAGCATTCCCTCACCCTCTCGTGTGTGGTTCTACTCCAACCGTGGACGGTGCCCATAGGTAAAAGATTATACAGTTCAGAAAACGCTAAAGTTGCGAATCCTAGCCCTTTATGATTACGTAACAAAATTTATTTGATGATCACATATTTTTAAGGCGAAACAAAAATTAATTTTTAAATCTTGCTAATCACGTTAAAAAAAAAGCGAAAACGAAATTAAAAATATGAGCGTTTTTCTGAACCTAAGCGTTTTTCTGAACTGTATAAACCGTTATCTGCCCAAAATGACCGGCGGGAAGATTTCTCGATCGCGAGCACGGAAGGCATTCCTCGCTGGGACGCTGAATGAAATCCACCATCATAATTTTGGCAGTGGGGAAGGAGGAGCCGCGGGGAATTTTAACACAGTGCCAAATGGCACAATTTTTTAACGATTGGTGTTCATACATGATACTTTGTAAGTACGGTAGGAATAGTGCGAGTGCTTCTGTCTGTCTCATTGTTTTTTTTAGTGCCGCTTGAGATTTTCGGTTTTTGTCGATTTTCTATCTTCGTCTTTAGCTACATCTAAATATTTTATTTGTAGGCAAACCATAAAATTACTGAGGTGCGTGGAGCATAGCAATTCACAATACAAACCACTACTAACTAACTAAAAAGGTGGATGTACTATGTACTTGTAGTATAGTAGAAGTATTATATGGTATGCTGTGATAATGGATACCCGTTTCAAATCGATGCTCAACACATATTCTCTATCCTTCAATGGATTTAAGAAAAAATAAATGTTTAACAATGTTAACTTGTATCGTATAAAGCGAAAACGAAGAGATACACCGTCCAGGGCTAGCGGTAGGCACCAGAGTCCTTGCAGGAACGAATAGGCAGGGGTTGCGTGCGAAGTCAAAAAAAATCTAATAAAAAAGGTTGTCGTGCGTGTTGCGGTTGAAACCCGGGTAAGGGAAGAAAAAGTCCNCAGGGCCAGCGGTAGGCACCAGAGTCCATGCAGGAACGAATAGGCAGGAGTTGCGTGCGAAGTCAAAAAAAATCTAATAAAAAGTTGTCGTGCGTGTTGCGGTTGAAAACCGTGTAAGGGAAGAAAAAGTCCGCGAGGTACTTGTGAGTACCGGATGGCTGTAGTAGCGTAGTGCGTTTCATGGAAGTGATGTGTTCGTACCGGGGAGTACCGGAAGAACGGGAGCAGGAAGGGTGTGTTCCTGTGGCATGCGTGCGATGACGATGGCGATGTGTTGGGACACGGGTTTTGACAGGGGCTTGTTGGTTACTAGTGCAGTCGAAAAGCACTCAGACGGAGCAACTCGAGTAGGTCGTGACCGTCGTGGCGGAAGGGGAGGAGGGGGGATCAGTACTCTGGATCTAGAGATATGGAGTACCCTCCGGCCTGTGAATTCTTGGGGTGACCTTGTTTTCGATTTTGGTTGTAGGCGCGCTGAGGTCAGAATTGGCAGCGGCCTCTGGAGAACAACTGGGTGGCGCTGTAAGTTCAATGGGTGAACGGAATTACATGCGTCGGGTGTGGCAAAGCCCCTGGGATCAATCGCCATCGGACAGTGAAAGTGACAGTGACAGTGACAGTGACAGTGACAGTGACAGTGACAGTGACAGTGACAGGCCGCTGGAGAACAACTGGGTGGCGCTGCGAGTTCGATGGGTGAACGGAATTACGTTGCGTGGGGTGCGGCTAGGCCCCTGGGATCCATCGCCATCGTAGTCGCGGCGGCATCCGGTTGCGTCTCCATCGTCCGAGGATGAAGAGGGGAAGTTGCCTACATAGGAATTCCTATTCCAAGTACGTAGCAAGGTGCGGGCGTGGGGGCGGCAAAATTTGGTTTCGTGTCACAGAAACTGAAAATTGTCTATCTGTGCTGTTGTTACTATCACTATCTGAGGCAATGATATGTTCTTCGCTGCTGTTGCTCCCATTGCTGTGTTTTTTCTGTTTCTCAAACTTGTTAACGTCTGCAACTCGGGCGTTGTACATTCATTTAGCGGCATTCATGTTACTCTCCAAATTGTTGTACATTCTCGAACTAGGTTTGGCATTATTGAACATGGTCATGGCTTCACCAAATTCAGTCAAAGCCTCTGTTTCGGCCGACCTTGCGTTGTGAAGCTGATCATTATAGCTGTTCTTTTGGTAATCCACCCTCGTCTTCTTCAAAATATTGTACGTTTTCTTCTGTAGCTTTGTGCTCTTATTCGCGTCTCCGTGTTTTCCACTGCGACCGTTGCGTCTGCGTTTTCCTCTGCACCCGTGTTTGGTTTTGTTTGTTATTTGATTTTTTCCTACCCTTGTAATTCCTTTCATCCCTGCAGAAGCATCTCGTGAAAGGGCACACAGAAGTTCCTCTACCTCCCCTTCATCTTGGAATCTCTTCCGAGCATAAGCAATATCCTCCGCAACACCACCTTTTGTGACAAACTTGACATTGACGTTAGAGTTATCAACAAATCCGCCATCATCATCATCCGTGTGGTCGCCTTCTCCGCTACCGCTGATCTTGTACCTTTCATTAACCTTGGTAATTGTGGCTCTAAGCAAAACCAGTTTGCTCTTTACCTTTGCTCCATCCGTATCCTTCAAAGCTGGAGGAAGCAGTTGATGAACATAATCAAAGGGCGCGCCAAGTTCGGTGCTGAAAACTTGAGACGTAAATAAGGTCTAACTGTTGTACAATGTTGCCACGTCATCGTAGAATGCGGAGGGGAGTATGTCATAATTCACTCCATCTAACTCCGCGCGATTATTGGTATCGTTTCTGGTTTTCCAACCAGATCGTAGGCTCGGATCAAGAACGGCCTCAACAAATCAACATTCCCTTAGCATTCTTGCATTACCACCGCTCACAACTTGGAGGTGATGATCCAGCATCTTCGCAATAAGGCGTTTGATGCCGTTATCAATATAGATACGTTTGTCACTGATAGTGTTCTTTTCTAGCCAATCGATCATTTTGGCCGTAGATATGTGCTTGATATTCCCGTTCAGTGGAGGATCAAATGTGGAATCTAGTTTGTAGCGACGGTGAATCTCCTTCATCAATGCCCTCTTATTTTTCCCTGGAACAACGTGTTCTTTCTTGAAAAGCTTGCTTTGGGTGCGTCCGTAGATCCTCTTGATCGTTTCATTTTTTGTCGGGGTCCATGTCCACTATGTTGTGGTCATATGCAGCGGCAAATAATGTGACAGGTAAATCTTCCTCGTCATTATAAAATACCAAGAACCCAAGAAGGGGAATAGGATATGTGTCGACTTTATCCCAGCCAACACTGCTGTTGGCAGGACGAAGGCGCCGGTTATCCGAGGATGATGCGGCCGGGAGGGACTCTTCCTCCGTTGTTCCTCCAACAATGGCATGATCGACAGGAGGAGGAGCGGGATGAACTCCATCAGGCGCGTTGATCATATCAATTGGAAGTTCGGGGAGGGGTGGTAGAGCCGTAGGCATTGCCACCAATTGTACTTCCATGACGGGCAGAGCACTATCGGTGCCAATGTGAGAGCTGTTGTAAGTAGTAGTACTACTTACAACTATGTACGTACGATTACTGTATGTAAAAATACTACGATGCAAATGCTTGTACAACTTTACAACTATGTACGTACAATTACTGTATGTACAACTACTACGCGGCAAATGAAACATCGAAGGCCGGATAATGATGTCGTCCATGCGGAGACGAAAATCGTCTCCGCAACGACAACATCATTTGCCGAGTACCGTTGTATCATTTGCCGGTCGGCGATGTTTCATTTGCCGGCCGGCGATGCCGGATAATGGGACAATGGGACAATGAGACATCCGACTTTTTTTCACATGAAACGCGCCTAATAAACCAAACTTTACAACACTTTTTTGCACACACATCAAACTTTTTTAACCAAATTGGAAAACTACCAATACAATGAACTCCATATGTATGTCTCGTACGCAGCCGTAGTAAAGTACGGACGAAAAAGGGAGCTCCCATTCATTCGGACAGAGTTCGCTTAAAATGGGAGTTCGAATGGGAGTTCGTTTATTTTAGTCACTAGTTCTACGTAGGATATAAAATAATTCTACATACTGTTTTTTTGCACTATTTACATACGATCGAAGTAGTCTCTGTCTCTCTCTAGTGAGAGAGAGAGAGAGAGAGAGAGAGAGAGAGAGAGAGAGAGGATAAGATAGCGACGGTTACCTGCTGGGATGTGATAATAAGCGGCGTGCTTTAGGAACATTCCGTACATAAACTCCCATAGAATAACAGCGTAAGTTGAAAAATTGTTTGTCTGACAACGGGAAGGCTAAGGATATCGAATCGAATCTGCAAACTTTGAAATCAAACGCGAACCCATACTCAGTAGGTCCTAGAGCAAAGAAGGACAAGGGACACATTTCTAAAGAACAACACTAAATGAAAACCACTTCTCGCAAGATAATTACTAATTTCAGCATGATTATGCCCCCACTCAGCCAAACTATACAATGTACCTGCGGAAACGTCAAGGCCGTCATTGAGTCTCCCTCCGTGTTGCGACTTGTATGCTACAGCAAAGATCATCGCGGATACTACAACACGCTCAACGAAACGGCGACTTCCAAGGGACTGAAACCCGCTGCAAATTTGGATGACTGGGGCGGGGCAGATTGGACTCAACTGTATCCAAATGAAATAAAGGTGACAGAGGGGAGGGAATTTCTTACGACATGCATCATTCGACCCGATTCACAAATACATCGAGTATACTCGACGTGCTGTTATACGCCCATGTTCAATATGGGAAAAGCCACGGGGTCGGCTTTGGTCAACACATATCTGATCGACGATAAACCTGAAGTTCGGTTTCGCATTATTGGTCGCCAGGCATTGTCAGGACCACCAGGAAAGATCAAACCGGCAATGAGTTGCTCCTTACCACTTTCGTGGTGTTGGGTAATGTACAAGAGGATTCACAAGGAGAGAATGTTTCCGTCGCCTGTAGACAACGCAGAAGTGAAAATATTGGAGAACTTCAAACAAGGGTAAAGGGTTTATTTGATTAGGAGTTTATTTAAATAGGTGTCCATATTTCTGTTGGATCCTACCAGGTACATGTTTGTTTGTTTGTTTTGAGGCATTAACCCTATTGAATTCCTACCGTATCCGGGTGAAACAAATCAAGCAGACCGCAAAGGACCTGAAGCCAAGACAGCTCATTCGCCACGATGTAAGTACTGTCACCCAATGATGTAACTTACGATAGGCCTTAAGTGGTACTGTACATATGATACTTAATTTGCGGCGGGGTGGTGTGTCGAGGCCGCTGTTTTGTCAGTACAAGTAACCCTAACGACGCGCTGACCACCAAACTTCAACGACCTGCGTTCCAGCAAATATCGTAAGTTATATATTTTTAAAGTAAATAAGTATGGATTTATTTGTGTGCGAAAAGCAATGGCTTTATCTATTAGTCTACTGTGGTATTAATACTACTACCATTTAGTTCTTATGCTTACACAATTTAATATTTTTTCGCGGGCTTGTTTTGCCTTGACACTCATTTTGGTTTGAAGCAGCGCGTCTCAACAATGGTGCAAAGCACTTAACTTTGATGGAAAATCCCAACAGGATCACTTCATTAAAAAACAAACTTTAGTTGTGTAGAGGACATGCATTAGAGTATAGGAATTTTAAACCACATATTAAAATATTTCTTGTTTGTAAAGATAATATCTACTCTATGCTATTTAGAGCACGACTGCACCACAAATCGATCCCTAAGAATCGGCTCAACTTGCGCGACTTTTCAAAAACATGTTTTCTAGGTGAAAATGTAAAAATGTATGTGACACACGATTTTGATTTTATTTCTTAAACTATTACGATTTGAGCTTAATGTTTGAAAGGTACATGCAACTAACTGTAAGCAGGGTGTACAGTAGTTGTAGGCAACAGTCAGTATATGCTGTATTCTTCATCTTACTCCGAGATCCAAACATATTAGCAACCGCGAGACTGTAACCTTCTTCCGGAAGCATGAAGATTCCAACGATTACCAACAAAACCACCATCACCCTGTATCATCCTATGTAGTAAGAACATATATCTGCATCTAAACAAATAATCGTCGCTTCTTTTCTCCACGTGGAGGCCAAGTTTTCATCGAGCAAGAGCGAACAGGCTTACTCGTGTTCTTGTACTTGTAGTTCCTACCAGTTACGTACTTAAACAATGTTTCTACTAAATTTGCGATGCTTCCCATCGGCTGGCATCCAAATGTCAACGAATGACACGTAATCATTAATCTCCTCCTCCGTCCATGATCTTCTCGGCGTTTCTACTAGTAGGTTATGGGGGCACATCGAGGAAGATTGTGTGCAAATGCCAGCTGAGTTCTCGCCAATACAGGGAGATGTCATTTTATTTGATTTTTCT
>JALLOR010000124.1:0-13077 GCA_036939395.1 Porosira glacialis
ACAGGGAAGGGGTGTTACAACTACCCGATTTGAACTGGGGAGAGTTAAAAGATGTACCATGACTTCATCGCAGTTGGTTGGCGCATATTTTACGTAATAGAAAGGGAAAGAGTCTCGAAATGAAAATATGTATTTTGTATGTTATTTAAAAAGGTTGATTCGTTACATGTATGTGTTCATTCGTTCAGGAAATCAAGTAAATGAAATTCCAACAGGCAAGCAAGAACATAAAACTCCAGAAAGAAAGTCTTGAATGATGTGATGCACCAGCTGACTTTGGAGAAATGTAAGTTGCCAACCATCCTTGATAAGAATTATCATTGGAATATGATCCTGCAATGTCAGTCTTGGATATAGAATTACAACAACTTTCAAAGAGAGTGGACTGAGAATCCTTACAAGAACCGCTTCCTTCCTCTTCTCTCTCCAAAAGGGTGTTATAGATATTGAAACAAGTCGCGGATGATGTGCGGTGCTTAACAAATACGTCAGGAATTATATCAAATGTTGATGAGCCACGCTTGCACAGATTGCACGGTGTCTTGGGAGGAGCAAAGCAACATTTATTGGAATAAGTTGATTGAATGGTGTTGCACTGATCGCTATCTTCGTGTACCAAACTCATGCTAAACATAGAACTGAACTCGTCGCAGGAAAGAATTTGGTCGTTATATTCCACAGTTGCATCCCATTTGAGTGATCTGTCTCCACAAAGTGAGCATTTCTCGTAACAGCAGCCATCAAATAGCATGGACTGTGTGATGTCGCACATTTCACTTCCCTCCTTCTCGTCTATAGATAAGATGTTACTTATGTCAGTGCAGGAAAGGGTTGCGCCCTTGTACTGAACCATTGTTTCGGCTCTAAGCTCGTGGTGAATCGCCTCTCGCTGGCAAAGATTACATAAAGGCGTTGGAGATGTTACTCGACTTTCAGGTGCCTCCAAACAGCAGAACTTAGAGTAGTCGGATGTAAGAGCACTACACTCTTCTCCCCCATGGATAAAATTAGAACGGAAGAGTTCAGCCTCAAAATCTGCGCAGCTGACCTGAGAACCGTCTCGTTCAAAGAAACCATCATTCTTTAGATCTCCGTCGTCACAAAGATGACAAGGTTTTGCACAACAAATGTTGGAGAGTGATGTTTTGGCGAGTGTGCAAGTGAAGCTCGTTTGTTCTCTCGAGACCTGTAAGGAATTTGAAACGTCTCCGCAAAGGGTGGAGTTCCCGGCATACAGGACTGGGTTCTCTTTCAACAAGACTAGATTCGTTTTCGATTCGCACACGTCGCAAGGAGACTCAAGTGCCTTTTTGCAACAATTTGCGCTATATTTTGAGTGAATTTCATGGCACTGATCACTCTCTCCTGGCACGGATGCTGCATTTAGCATCAAATCCAGATCAGTACAGGATACAATCGATCCTTCGTACTCAACGGTGGCACTTGAGTGAACATGGGAAGCATCACAAAGATTGCATCCTTGCAATACCTGTTCAGTAAAGCCAAAGGATTTGCTCTGAATCAGCGTGGTAGTACTTGAAGTTGATTCAGACACTACTTGGGATCCGCATTTCGGGACAGCAAAGCAGCTTTGACCATATGGGCAGGCAGAGTTGTCGCCCGCCTTGCAAGACATCTCGCAAGTTTCTTCTGCATGATTGCGATCAGAACCACAATAAAATTGACCTGGAGGAATATCGCCCATTAAAGATCGTGTTTGTGGAGTTTTCGAGTGTCTGGGGGTTGTGATACTCCTTCCCATGGGGAGTGGTGTAGTCGCCTTCAACATATCCACGGACCAAATCATAGTGCCTCTCAAGCACATCATTTCAGCATAATCCTCTTTGATTGCAAATGTGCTCTCGTCATCGAAAGATATCATCTGGTCTTCATCTACAACTGCCACCATCGAGCTGCTACTTACATCAAGGTGCAATTCATCATAGGCACCCGTTTCAATGTATGCAGATATTTCATTAAAAGGGAGGAATCCCGGAGTGTTACCGCATCCTCCAAGACCAGGAGACCTGAATGGACACCCGAGCTCTTTGCATCTGTCGTCAGCAAGAGTGTACGTGCGACCATAAGCAGCCATTCCTAGAACAATCTTCGTACTCGGTATGCCTTCTTTTATTAAAAGATATACGACTGTATCGATCAACTTCAGATCGGAATGAGGGCCGACTGTTTTGGGCTTGTCTTTTGGCGTATGATAATCGAATGACATCAGGTTGAACCAATCTACATACTCAGAAAGGCTGACAACATCAAAATCAAAAAGCCTGTCCGCGGTAGGGGGGAGCGCAATAGTCAAGGTAAAGTCTTTCCCTGAGTCGTTAATAGCGGCGCGGATCTCTTTCACTAAAAGAACATATCGTACGTAGTTTTGAGGGCCACCACCTTGGTCTTCGTCCAAGGGATTATCCCAATCAATATCTACACCGTCAAATTCGTACTGGTATAATAACAATGATAAAAACGGTGTGAGCTGATAAGAATTCATCATAAATGCAAAACGAAAGATCCAAATTTTGACTCACTAAATTCAAGAAAGAGATCACGCTCTGAGCGAATGCAATTCTAGATGCTTGAGATTCCGATACTTCGTTAAAAGTAACAGGATTCATTCCAGGGCCATAAAAAATACCTTCTGTCACGGCAATGATGGTTTTGACATTGGGATTGCGCTCTTTGATTTTATTGAACTCCTTATATTTTTCAACTTCATCCCACGACCCCACCCACGGTTCTAAATGACCGTCCGCAGAAATCGAGGCGAAGGAATATGCAACATGCGTGTAAGATGTTTCATCAATTGAAGATGGATCAAATTTGTTGCACGTCTCAGATCGACTGTTTTTTGTAAATGGTAAGAAGGTAGGGGATAGAGAAAGGTGAGCAAAATTAGGCAAGGACGAACACGGCGCATTGATTTTCAACATACAAAATAGTAGCACTTACTCGGTACTCCAACTGCGCCAATAGGCGAGATTCACCGTCATGGCGAGAGGATCAGGGCACGGTTTGATGTCAATAATCAAACCAGCATTTGGGTCCATCCTTTCGTCGTCCTCTTCGTTCGCGGGGGGAGTCACAGAGTCGGTTGGTGAAGATGGGGTTTCCCGATTGGTTGGGGGAGGGGTAGGGTTCTTGGTTGGTGGAGGGGTAGGGTTATTGGTTGGTGGAGGGGTGGGGTTCTTGGTTGGCGGAGGGGTAGGGTTCTTGGTGGGAGGTGATGTCTCCCGGGTGGGGTTCTTGGTGGGAGATAATGTCGGTGGGCGAGTTGGTGGAGGCGTCGGTGGACGAGTCGGTGGGCGAGTCGGTGGACGCGTCGGTGGGGGTGTCGGCATTCGAGTCGGCGGAGGTGTCGGCTCACGAGTCGGCTTGCGAGTTGGGGTTTTCGTGGGTTCTTCTGTTATCGGTTTGCACATGGTGTATGCAAAACAACTCAGACCGCCGGGGCATTCATCGGCAGATCCATTGGGACAAGGGCTTGTGCAACGGGAGTTTGCATCACTGTAAGATGTACCACAAAAGAAAGAGTTGCGTTCCCCGCAGGGTGTATTCCCAAAGCATCCAAGACCAGGAGGACATTCCTCGGTTCCACTAGGGCAAGGAATTTCGCATATTTGAGAGGCATGGTCAAAACTCACGCCACAATAAAATGAGTCCTTAGGTACATCGAACACCACAGGTACAATAGGTTCTTTAGTTGGAATCTCCGTAGGTTCTCTAGTTGGAAATGGTGTAGGAAATCTTGTTGGAAACTTGGTTGGCCTTCTGGTCGGAGAGTCTGTCGGTCTCTTTGTTGGGTCCTGGGTGGGTGGATTTGTAGGACGCCGTGTTGGGCGATCTGTTGGGCTATCTGTTGGCCGGCTAGTTGGGCGATCTGTTGGTCGGCTAGTTGGGCGGTCTGTTGGGGGCATGGTTGGGCGGCTAGTTGGATCACGAGTAGGTTTGAATGTTGGATCTGCTGTAGGTTTCCGCGTTGGTTTTGTGGTGGGTGTACGTGTTGGGCTGTCCGTAATGGGCTTACAGGTAGTGTAAGCAAAGCAGGACGCCCCCGATGGACACGTATTGGACATTCCTGTCGGACATGGCAGTGCACATTCATTCGATGCACTATCCCAACTAGTTCCACAAAAGAAAGTCTCGGGCTTTGAGCATGGAGTAAATGCGAAGCAGCTTTGCCCGCCTGGACATGAATCTGACTTTTTATCCGGACATGGCGATGCGCATGAACCAGACGCATCATCAAAGGTGTGGCCACAAAAGAAGGAGTCCGCAGGAATATCATCAATGCTGGGACCATCTGGAACTGTAATAGGAGGCGAGGTCGGTGACGCTGTCAAAGTTTCTTTACAGGACGTAAACCCATAGCAGCTCAACCCATAAGGGCACTCTCTTGGTTCTCCGCTTGGACATGGGTGGAGACACTGTTCGGCTTCTAAGAACGTCAGACCGCAGTAAAATGAGTTACGTTGCTCGCCACTGCATGTCGTGTATGCGAAACAACTTTGATCGTCTGGACATCCATCGGACGTCTTATCCGGACATGGCGTTGCACATGAAAAAGATGCCTCATCAAAGGTGCGACCGCAAAAAAAGGAGTCCTCAGGAATATCATCAATGACGGGGTCGTCGGGATCAAAATTAGAAGGCTCCGATTCGACAGGACTGGAGGTCGGTTTTGCTGTCAAAGTCTCTGTACAAGACGTAAACCCATAGCAACTCAACCCGTTAGGGCACTCTCTCGGCTCTCCCCTCGGACAAGGGTACAGACACTGACTCGCTTCCAAGAATGTCAGACCACAATAAAATGAGTTAGGTTGCTCGCCGCTGCATGTAGTGTAGGCGAAACAACTTTGACCACCGGGGCATTGATCTGATGACTTATCTGGACACGCATGCGTACACGAGAATGATGCATGATCAAAGGTATTACCACAAAAAAACGATTCTGAGGGGATATCATTGATGTCTGGATCATTAGGATCGAAATTGGAGGGCTCGGATTTAGTGGGACTCATATTTGGAGGCAATACCGGAGAGCCTGGAGACGTCGGTAAGGCAGGATTATTGGAATTGGATGGCTCGGATTTGGTGGGACTCATATTTGGAGGCAATATCGGAGAGCCTGGAGACGTGGGTAAGGCAGGATTATTGGAGTTGGAATTGGAGGGCTCGGATTTGGTGGGACTCATATTTGGCGGTAATGTCGGCATGACCGATGATGACGGTGACGCTGTCAGTGGCCCTGCGCAAGAAGTATACCCAAAGCAGTCAGAACCCAAAGGGCATTCTCTCGGGTCACCGCTAGGGCATGGTTGATTACAAGAAGAATCTGCATCAAGAAATGTAGGTCCGCAATAAAAGGTTTCAGACTGCTCACCACTGCAAACAGTGTACGGAAAGCATGCTTCACCAAGAGGGCACTCTGTTGCGGAGCCACTTGGACAAGGAAGATGACATCTTTCTGAAGCGTCTTCAAAACTAGTTCCACAATAGAACGATTCCTCAGGGACATACGGTGACGAAAAAGGGGGCGCCGTAGGAGCTTGTGGAGTGGTGTCTGAACATGAAGTGTACTTGAAACAAAGTTCGCCACCAGGACATTGAAGATCAAGACCACTTGGGCAGGGTGACGTGCAGTCGGATGAAGCATCGTCGAAGCTCGTTCCACAGAAGAAGGTATCACTACGCATACATGGTGTGTAGCCATAACATAGCTCGCCACCTAGGCAATCATTGCTAGATCCACTTTGACAAGGTTTAGCGCAAGTAGCAGCAGCTTCGTCCCAACTCGTACCGCAGAAAAATGAACCTCTGTCGCTGCAAGGAGTACTCGCGAAACAATTCAGATCATTTGGACATTCCTGAGACGATCCAGACGGGCACGGAAACGAGCAAGACGATGAAGCGTCGTCGTAGCTACTTCCACAGAAATAAGAATCTAGTGGTGCAATAGGGATGGGTGGGAGGGTTGGTGTGACAACCGCATTCGTCCCGTCTTCGTTACAAAGTGTATACGCAAAACATCCTTGGTCACTTGGGCATTGAGAACTTTGGCCACTGGGACAGGGAGACGTACACAAATCATTTGCATCATCGAATGTTGACCCACAAAAGAATGATTCAACCTCGTCACAAGGAGTCGACGGGAAACAGATCTCACTGCCCGGACAATCACTTGAACTGCCACTCGGACAAGGAACTGTACAACTCGTTGCGGCATCTGTCCAACTCGAACCACAATAGAAGGATGGGCGCTCTCCACAAGGGGTGTAAGGATAGCACAACTGACCGTCGGGACACTCTGAATGTTCACTACTCGGGCACGCCAGAGAACATGACATTGAAGCATCTTCAAAACTCGATCCACAAAAGAACGATTCCACAGGTATGTCTGTTACAGGAACATTACATGTCGTGAATGGAAAACACGTCTCGTCCTGACCGCAGTCATTAGAACCTCCTGGACAGGGCTTCTTACAATCGGATGCCTCGTCAAACGTCGTACCACAGAAGAAGGAACTTTTGTCGTCGCAGGGAGTGTATCCAAAGCAAACCTCGTCATTTGGGCATTCTTCGTTACTTCCAGACGGACAGGGCTTTGAACATGATGAAGAAGCATCGTCCCAACTTTTGCCGCAGAAAAAGCTATCACGATCATCACATGCAGTAAATGCGTAACAACTCTGCTCACTTGGGCATTCGTCCGACGACCCACCAGGACAAGGTGCTGTACAGGTTGACGCAGCATCGTTGAAGCTAGTTCCGCAAAAGTATCCGCTTTGCGACGGGGGAGAGACAGGAGAAGCCTGAGGAATTTGAGAGCCCGGCGACGACGGAGAGCTTGGTTCATTTCCCGGTATCGATGCACATGTTGTGAATGAGAAACACGCCAAATCTTCGGGACAATCTGATGATCCTCCGGGGCATGGGCGCTCACAGGAAGACTCGGCTTCCTCCTTGCTGGTTCCACAGTAAAACGTTGAGGCAATAGATGGTGTTGGAGAGACAGTAGGGGTGGTGACAACCTCTTTTTGATCGCACGTAGTATATTGAAAGCATGCAGTGCCGAGGGGACAATCCTGAGAACCATCGGGGCAAGGAATATCGCACTTCGCGGATGCATCTGCATAGCTTTGTCCACAATATGCAAAGTCCTTCGGATCTGTGGGGGGGTTTCCTCCACCCCCTCCAACAACAGGAGATGGAGTCGGGTCCTTACCCACGCACGTTGTGAACTCATAACAAGCTAATCCCACTGGACAGTCAGTGGACCCACTTGGACAAGGGTATTCGCACGATACTGATGCATCATCAAAAGAAGCTCCGCAGAAAAAGGAATCGGATTCCTCGTACCTGGCAGGAGTAGGGGCACGAGTTGGTGGGTCGGGGTTGAAGTCGCCGTCACCACAAGACGTGTATGAAAAGCAATTCAGCCCTGACGGACACTCCGCAGTCTGCCCACTTGGACAAGGGTAGTTACAGTCGGATGCCTCGTCGAAACTCTCGCCACAATAAAATGAACCAACATTGTTACAAGGAGTGTACGCAAAGCATTTCATACCTCCTGGGCATTCAGAGTGCTCTCCACTTGGACAGGGATTTGTACACGTCGCAGCGGCGTTTTCCCATGTGTACCCGCACATAAAGGAATCGCGGTTCGCACACGAAGTATGAGAATAACAACTCATTCCAGAGGGACACTCTGCGCTGCTGCCGTCAGGACAAGGCAACGTACAATCACTCGAGGCTTCGTCAAAACTTGCCCCGCAGAAATACGAGTCAGAAGGTCCATCTGGGATATTCGGTTCGTCGGGATCTTCATCATCGTTATTACAAGTTGTGTGAGCAAAACATGTTAGATCGTTTGGGCATTCACTTGATAGACCGGTTGGGCATGGAGCATCGCAATCTGAAGCGGCATCGATGAAGCTGTTGCCACAGAAGTATGTATCTTTGTCAGCGCAGGTTGTAAATGCAAAGCACGACATACCCGAAGGGCAGGTGTTAGATTGGCCGTTCGGACATGGGTATTCGCATGCAGATGACGATTCTTCGAGGTTTTCGCCACAATAATACGTATCTCGGTCAGGGCATGGGGTGTTGCCAAAGCATTGAAGCCCGTCCGGACACTCCGAATCCAACCTAGTAGGACAAGGATCCGTGCATTGGGTGGAAGCGTCGATGAAGCTAGATCCGCAAAAATAGGAATCCCCGGGAATGTAAGCCTCGACAGGCGATGACGTAGGACCTTCCTCTTGCTCACAGGTTGTGTGAATGAAGCAAGATTGGCCGAAAGGACACTCACTAGACGACCCAGAAGGGCATGGCAACTCGCATGAAGACGCATCTTCGAAGCTAGTTCCGCACATGAACGAGTCAGTCTTATCGCATGAAGTATAAGGAAAACAAAATGTCCTTGAAGGGCATTCGTCAGAGCTGCCACTAGGGCAAGGGAATAAACAGTTGGACGCAGCATGGTCCCAATCCGTTCCGCAATAGTAGGAGTCGGTATCATCACATGGCGTATTAGCAAAGCAGGAGTAATCTAGACCTAGTCCCATGCACTCCGCACTGGAGCCACCTGGACACGCCAAAGGACACGACGTAGCGGCATCAGTAAAATTCTTTCCACAGTAAAAAGAGCCGATGTCAACAATGTTGTCAACAATGTCATCAACAGGTGTTGTGGTTGGAACCTGTGATTCTTTGGTGCATGAAGTCGCGTAGCAAGACATTGGGAAAGGGCAATCGTTGTCCCCGCCACTAGGACAGGCAAATCTACATGCCCTGTCAGCATCGATAAAACTTGATCCGCAGTAAAACGAGTCGCTGCATTCCGTGGCAGCATAACAATCATATCCCAAAGGACACTCATTGCCGTTCGGGCACGGAAGCAGGCAGTTAATGTCGTCAACGTTGGTTCCGCAATAAAAGGGTGTCCCTGTCACCTGAGGGGCCCCGGAAGCTTTTTGCTCAGTGATAGTGGGTGAAGTCGGTTTCGACGTGGGAGTCTTTGTCGGGATTTTTGTTGGGGCTTTCGTTGGGACCTTCGTTGGTTTTTTCGTTGGTTTTTTCGTCGGCGGTGAGGGTTCCGAAGCATCACAAGGTGTGTTGGGGAAACAAGTAAGCCCTGATGGGCAATCTGTAGGGGAGCCACTAGGACAAGGGTCGATGCAGCTGGTGGAGGCATCATAGAAATTCACTCCGCAATAGTAGGTGTTCGTGTATTCACAAGGAGTATACCCAAAGCACTTCGATCCAAGTGGACATGCATCGTCGAGGCCACTAGGGCAAGGGCGATTGCAGTTACTTGAAGCATCATACCAAGACGTCCCACAATAGAAAGAGTCGCCACCGCTACAAGGAACGTTGCCGTAACAGGCTTCACCCACGGGACATTCTGCTGCAAAACCACTTGGACAAGGAAGATGACATCTCGTCGCAGCATCAACGAAGTCACTTCCACAGTAAAATGAATCAATAGGAGTCTGTGATACCACAGGAGCTTCTGTTGGCGTGATAGGAGTAATGTCTCCACAGGGAGTGTACTTGAAACAAGTTTCGCTTGTGGGGCAATCGTAATTTGAACCACTTGGGCAGGGCACCTTACATTGGGATGAAGCATCGTCGAAGCTCGTTCCACAGAAGAAAGAATCACTCTTCGAGCATGGTGTATATCCGAAGCAAGACTCGCCGACAATACATTCAGTGCTAGATCCACTTTGACAAGGTTTAGCGCAAGTAGCAGCAGCTTCGTCCCAACTCGTACCGCAGAAAAATGAACCTCTGTCGCTGCAAGGAGTACTCGCGAAACAATTCAGATCATTTGGACATTCCCGAGACGATCCAGACGGGCACGGAAACNACCTAGTAGGACAAGGATCCGTGCATTGGGTGGAAGCGTCGATGAAGCTAGATCCACAAAAATAGGAATCCCCGGGAATGTAAGGTTCCAGAGGGGCCTTTGTTGGTGAGACATCGTCGTTATCAGGGGCGTCTGGATTGTTCGCACATGTGGTGTGGGTGTAACAACTCGTTCCAAATGGGCATTCTGATGGCGACGCTGATGGGCATGGCTTATCGCAAGAATTGGAAGCGTTGTCAAAGCTAGTTCCGCACATGAAGGAATCGGTTTCGTCACACGTGGTGTATGCGTAGCAGAAGGTTCCCGCTGAATTAAAAAAATAAAAAAGCAAATATTATGTTGAGAGCTGAAAAATAAGACGAAAGCATTGGTCAAGAAATAGGTTTCCTTTTTGCAAAACTTACATGGACACTCTGCGTTGGTACCAGTTGGGCAGGGAAACCGACAGCTCGATGCTGCATTATTCCAGGACACGCCACAATAATATGAATCCTTCTCTTCGCAAGGCGTGTGAGCATAGCAGGATTGACCATTGGGACATTCTGCACTCGACCCACTTTCGCAAGGTTGAGAACACGTTGTCGCTGCTTCTTCGAACGAGCTTCCACAATACTTTGTTCCCTCTTCAACATCTGGGATTGTTGGGGCGCGAGTTGGAGATACTGATTTGTCGCCGTCATTGTCCCCGGTCCAGTTCACACACGTTTGCGTTTCAAAGCAGGATAACCCCATGGGGCACTGCGCATCCGCTCCGCTAGGACATGCCAATGAACAGGAAGAACTTGCCTCCACTAGAGTCGTTCCACAATAAAAGTTATCCTTATCCTCGCACGGCGTGTTGGCATAACAAGCCTGGTTCGCTGGACAATCGCTGCTCAATCCTGTTGGGCACGGAATATTACAATCTTCGGACGCCGACTGAAAAGAGTTGCCGCAATAAAATGTATCAGATGCATCGAAACTCGGCGACCGAGTTGGAGCTTGCCTCTCTGTGCCATCGCAAGTTGTCCTTGCATAACAATTCGAATTTCCCGGACATTCCGCGGGTGAGCCACTGGGACACTGATAGATCGGAAGAGCGTCNTTGGCTGAGTCGGCGAGGATGGCTGATTCGGCGGGGACGGCTGATTCGGCGGGGACGGCTGATTCGGCGGGGACGGCTGAGTCGGCGACGGGCCCTGCTGCGGCACCGGCGGTAACGTGGCCTCCACCGTTTCGAGACAACTCGTCACGGCATAACAAAACATTCCAGATGGACAATCTGTGTGGCCCCCTGGACACGGCATATCACAGCTGCTACTGGCACCCATCACAGATTCGCCACAAAAGAAGTTTCCTGGAAAGGGACGAGAGAAGAGTGGCAAATTGAGAGGGGGGAATGAAAGACGAAGAACTATTTTGAAGAATGTATACCGCAACTCATGGATATGTTGCCACATGTAGAAACAGGTTCAGATTCGAGAAAGGAACCATAAAGCAGTTCAGATGTTTATCAAGACACCCCTCCGTTCTCGTTCCACTACGCACCTGGCGATGGCCTTCGTGTAGGCCTCGGTGTAGGACTCGGTGTTGGCCGCATGGTTCTAAGAGGTCCATCGTCGGGCTCACTCCTCGGATCACGCGTGGGCCACCTCGTGGGCTCCCTCGTGGGCTCCCTCGTCGGCCCCCTCGTCGGCCCCCTCGTCGGCTCCCTCGTCGGCTCCTTCGTAGGTTCTCGAGTCGGCCCCCTCGTGGGTTCTTTTGTCGGCCCACGCGTCGGCTCCTTCGTAGGTTCTCGAGTCGGATACCGCGTCGGCTCTTTCGTCGGCTCCCGCGTCGGTCTATTATTCGGCTCCCTCGTCGGCCCCCGTGTCGGCCCCCTAGTTGGCTCCCGCGTAGGTCCTCGCGTCGGCTCCCGTGTCGGCTCCCTCGTAGGTCGCCTCGTCGGCTCACGAGTGGGTTCACGAGTGGGCCTCCGCGTGGTGCCGACGACGAAGCTCGTGGGCGGATACGATCGCGGCTTATCCGACGGTTGTCGTACAAAGCTCGTGGGCGGATTGGAGTTCCGCCTGGGCCGTTTGGTGGGAGTCGCCGATAGGGAGTAAGGCGCCGCAGTTGGGACGAAGGTGGGGAATTCGGTGTCGCCTCCCGACATGACTTTAAAGGGGGGGTTCGTCGGATCTCGGGCAGGGTATAAAGTGCTCTCTCCGTAGGCATCCTGCTCCTTTGAATATTTGTCATGGACGAATGATGTGTCCCCTTCCCCCAAATACTCCCGCGGCTTCGTGGGAGTCGAGGAGTATAATTCAACCAGAGACGAGTCGGACCACGGTCCATCCTCCAGTTCTAGCTGACCTCCCATCAATCCGGGAATGCCCCCNTTTAAATGCGTTCGACCTTTCTGTTTGTTGATGCTGTAAATACCTTTCGGTGATCAGACAACGGTTCGCCGTATATTGAAAATGGTAGAAACAGAGTGTACTGTCGGTGGAAGCAGGGACAACAAGAACTCCCTTGATTTCTATTCGTTCGGCTTCACAATCTGCTAAAATGGCGTTGGAATTGATCAACGTTGTTGATAAGAACTGATTGGCGATAGTCCCGAAAGCTTTAAAAATGAAGTTGCTGCTCGTACTTCTTTTCAAAGAAGAATTGGGCCTTGAGAAGCCAGCGGAGATGGAGTTGGTATCCGACTGAAAAAATGGAAGCCCTAATTTTTGAGCACTACAAGTACTTGTAGATAAAAGCGAATGTGCGAATCAAGCGTCAAGCAGTGTTGTTGCGGTTAATCTCTGGTCGGCAAACTCGCGGCAAACAACAACATAAACTATGTCCAGCATGACAGTCGCCCGCCCCCTCGCCCCTCTCTAGCCTCGAACCTTCGAGCACAGCAAGTTGACCATTTTGGCAGCAAGAGCTCTCTACGTAGGAGACCGTAGAGCTGCCTACTAACTACGTACCAGGTATTACCTGTTACGTACTGTAGGTACCTGGTCAGCACTTATTACCTCTAGTAGAAGTCCTCTGGTACTAACTGGCGGATGGCCGGCGTGATGTTCGGCGTGAGCTGAGGCCATCAACGAAACAAAAACAAAAACAAAAGAAACAACAAGCCACAATAAACCCATAGGGCAATCCCGCAAAATGTACAAGCTTATCGTGCGTATACACGATCTGTCAACAAGTCACTAACCGGGCGGTAGACTAGTAGTACAAGG
>JALLOR010000125.1:0-12937 GCA_036939395.1 Porosira glacialis
TCCACTGACATGTCAGTGAGGTTCTCTTAGATGGAGTTGGGGATCACATATATTTTCCAGAGGAGATGAATACAATGGCAGTGCGGTAGCTGGCAATGTGGATGACAGATGAAGGATGGTGGATTTACATTGTATGATGGGGATCACTACTGTGGTGGTTGCTGTTTCACCAGTGCTAGCACCTGCTGTGATACCTTTTAGCCCACAGTGGTACCATTGGTACCCAAGGCGAAACCATTGCCGTTCAGAGGAGGTTCATCATTGGCGGGTGGAGGAGGGATTCACCATTGGGAGGCATGGTGTTTACATGAGAATTGGTAGGTTTGAGTACCAGAGATTGGCCTACAACTTGAGAGGTGTGTAGTAGGACAAACATCATGTGGTTGAATTATTTTCAGAATTGTGCTGCCTGTCAATGAGTTTGACCATGGTGACCTGGAGGCCCATCGGAAGAGTAGATGTAAGCATACAATCTTTGACATAGACTGTTTGGCGGGATCGATATTTTCCTGGAGCACATTGTGAATATTGGTACCACTTTGACCCATTAAAATGGAAAAAGAACACCTGATTGTTAGATATAAAGTACACATAGGATAAATATTTATGTAGAACTAAATGTTGCATGTCTTTCACACTGTATTGTGGCTGGTTAGGATAATGCACCATCGTATATATATATAGATATAGAGTACTGTAGACATCTGAGATGGGGAAAACATGATACCATTAGAGTCAAGATAATATTCAAACTAATCACCAGAGTGTGGGAATTTTGATTTTGTCATTGGTTGGAATAATACATCAAAAACTAAACATATTTATGGATTTTTTTTTATTAGACTATCTGGAATTTTTGTAGAACCCTAGTACTTGAATAAAATGCCTGCATAAATAAGTGCGGCCGAACATTGCCAAACGTTTGGGAGAGCACTTATGCTAAACGTACCGTACTGATACAATAAAAAAATAGTGTACTATACATACATACTTAGTAGTAAGTATCATAAGATTACTTAAAAATACTTTAAGTCATGCCGTAAGCATAATTCAATTTAAACACGTGTTTAACTTTCGAGATTTAATGTAGTTTGTTAGTGCCCCATTCAAAGCCATTTTGCCAAACCAAAAATCAAGTTAGAAACTTTTGAAGCAACGTTTTCTACATCAAACCTTGCTTTCCAGTTCCAAAACACTGTGTACTATTTGAAAATATCAATATTAAGAAAGATAGAAATCCTATTTTTTTTCTTGGGATATTTTAAAAATAGTACATACGTCAAAATATCCGGCTTGGTCTGGAAATTCCAAATCACTAAAAAAAAGTGGAATCCGACCATGGGAGTTTTGGAAAATTAATTGAATGTGCTCCGGTAATTTACGCCCAATCCAGCTGTACCAGTGGAACCCCACAATAAAATGGAATAATTTTCTCAGTAGATAATCATCATATCAATCATCCTTTCACAGTAGGAACTTAGATAACTACATACGTTACTTGAATAACTAGATTCCCAGTAGTAGTTTCAAAATTAAAGGAACAAATATTTAAAATGATTTTAAAAGGTTCAAAATGACTCACATCTTCAAATTTTGTATTTTTAGATTATTTACTTTGACTTTTAAGGCTAATATGGCAACCATGGTGTGAAAATTTGAACAACCAGACTCGTTTTTGCTTCAATCAAACTCGTCCTCGTTTTTAATCGGCTCCGAAATCACCTTTACTTTTCTCAGGTTCATTTGTTGGCTCAGTGTCATTAAAAAATTGAGTACTGGTTGCATGGATGTGCCTCCAGGCAAGGCCACCACAGATTTTTTCATCATTGGGGAGGGACCCATGTTGCGCAGGGTTCTGATCATGGGTCCATCATTCTCTCTGGGTAGGTGATGAAATTTTGCACGTATTTAGGCACGCTATCATAATATTTTCGAATTCATAATTATGTCCGGCATCAGTGTGTACACAATTATTTATTTACTTTTATTTACATCTACAGCGATATAGATACATTTTACTGTTACGTGTCACTTGTCAAGTTATATTTTCATTTAGGAATTCATGCATTATATGTAACTACACTAACTACTGTACGGATAATACACACAAACTAACTTCGTAGCAACTGTACTAACTCCGCCATCGAGTACCGGATTTTGTTCTTCTCTTCGTCTTCTGATTTTGTTGGTTGACGATAATGCACAACTCTTCCAAAATGGAAATATCGAACCATCATGGACCCAATATCCAAATCAGTCGTCGTCAAATGAGTCGTATGGATAGTTGATTGTTGTGTGACCAATTGACCGAAAGGAAGCAGTTAAAAAGATTCATCAGAAGCCAAGATTAACCCTAGCTGCTTTTGTCACCTGTCAGAAAGCATCACCGAGCTTACCTTAATATGTCGGATATTTTCCGCAGTAATCCATACTGTAATAGATTTGAGGAAGTCGTTCATTGATGAGATCAACACGACTTCCTCAAATCTATTATAGATAACAACAATGATCCTGGTATACATGTTTCCACCAAAGATAGCAGTGACCATGGTTGTGTTCTATCAGTAGAAAAACTATGTTAACAGATATGTCCTCAAGTTGTTGGCGGATGAGGGTCTACCAAGGCTACGTAGGTCCTACACAATAAACAACATGTGAATTCCTATGTACTACTTGCCAATGGGTGAAACCCTTGCGTCTATTATGACACTACAGTAGATTAAAAATCCTTGCCTAACCAGAAATAATAATGGACCCATGGTCAGCTATTGAAAATAATTTAAAAGTTCACGAACTGGTTTGTGAACTGTATCGTTTATTGATTCATTCATTTACAATGTTCATTACTCAAAAATGATTTGAATCGTTCATTTACGGTTTTTTATAAGCCATTCATGATTTAAATCGTTCATTTGCGAATTTTCGTGATTTTTTTACTTTTTGGTTCATTTATTGTTTTTTTAAATCACCTTTTAAATCCTTCTATATTCATGTTGTATTCCAAACCTTTCTATGTACTTTACTTGCAAATAATCATGATAAACTTTTAGTTACTGTCGTAAATGACTATATGTAATACTAACTAATCAACCAACTGATTAGTATACAATGAACACATGGTTGGTATAAATAAGTATGGTATTTGCACTACCCAAAATACTCCCACGTTCAAACACAAGTACAAGTGGAATGACTGGGTTATAACTCTCCATACAGCTATATATGGGTGTTATATATAGGATATATAGTAATTTACTGGCAGGAAAGAAATACTCTAATAAAATTTCTTTTTCGGCATGAACAAATAAATTTACATTTTGTTTTCCTGATATCTTGCAGGATTTACAAAAGTGGCCAGTGTACACCAGCAAGAATGAATATGGATAGAATGATTATACTGTATTGCAAGTGGCTGATATAATTAAAATATAATAAATTGAAGGTTGGTATGCAAATATGATTCATACCAATGGTTGTGTATCAGAAGTTGGAAAATGAGACATCTTCTATTTACTACCACCACTTTATTTGCATAGCTTTACCCATGGCTTAGGACAACACAGAAGTATTATGATTGCAAACGTTCACGAACTGGTTCATGAGAATCCTTCATTTAAATTTATTTGGATGTAGTTCATGAACTGAATTGTTTATTCAAAAGTTTCACAAATGATTTAGATTGTTCATTTCAGTTTTCCTCATAAACAAACATGATTTGGGTCGTTCATTTAAGTTATCTTGTGATTTATGGTTCCGAGAGGACCGATTTACATGTCTAGCTACTAAAGTAGAGGTTTGAGACCATGGATGAATGACCTCTCTTGGATATGCCACTAATCCTTTTTTTATGCCATCTTGTGTGACAAAAAGGACCTAATTAATTAAGCCCTCTTTCTATCAAGCCTTTTTAGTTCCTATGTAGGCTCCTTGGCAGCCACTCAAAACAAGACTTTACACGATCCTTAGCATGACAAGCACCATGATAAAACATTCATGGCTGCCGCTACTGTTTTCAGCAAAATTCAATACCAGCGACCACCCCAGAACCCAGTAGAGATTGTTCTACGTCGACAATGCCTCAACAGCAAGTCAGGTTCCACAATCTCTACTGGGTTTTCATTTGAACTTGTGGACACCTCAAAGTTGACATGAGGGTACACACCAGTGCCTATGGGGGCAATTAATGGGTCGGCTTAGCGATGGACGATCTGAGAAAGGGCTCCAAGAATGCATCAGGATTATCTTACAATGACAATGGGGTGGTGGTACGTCCAAAGAAGCACCATAATACATTGGGTGGGGGGTTGAGCATTTACTAATCCAAAGGTGTCGAACCTTATTCCACTGAGTACTGCCATGTTTCCCGACTATAGGTCAAGGACGCAGCCCATCACAGGGTGGAACACTTTGCCGGCGGTGGCGCCATAGCTGATGGAGATGGGCTGGAGGGGGCACACCATGTGCCAGTATTTGGGATCGACCGGTTACGGATTGGAGGGTGGTGGAGCAGAGGGAAGCTACAGATTGGCCATGGCTGCGATAGGAGGCAACGTATGTGAGGAAAGGGAGAGAAGACGCTGACTGAGTTTTTGAATTCTTGCTGCTGTAGTAATCATACATTTGATTGTGCATGTAGGGTAGATACAATACGTATGTAAAAAGTAACCCTTCTAATTCCTATTTAAAACTGCAATTCTTAAAATAAAATTATTACTCAAAAAGTTGCCATTCATCATCAAACATGCCATGATTTGCAAAAAGCAGTTCAGATGTTATAACTAGTTACTAAGTACGGTAGGAATGACTTTCATATCCATAGTTTATTGTTCTATGTTTGAGCCTTGGGCTGTAGGCTACGTACAGGGTTGTATGAGAGACTAATGACCCGTTGAAGAAGGGTTTGGTACATCTACATCAAATTATGTAATTGTGATCCTCATGTTGTACGTAAGTAGTAGTATTGTATTTATGTAAAATATAAATCGGTCTATTTTGGTTGGTGTTTTCCCAGTCATGAAGGATCGGGGGACATCAAGATCTCAACATCAGTCACATACTGTACCCTCATGGGTATCTATGTTGGTCACTCCACAACCTCCAATTCGGCTACCTTCTGGAATCATCAAACAAAACGTTTTTATTATCCCAACACATACACATGCAGTCCCAACCGTCTCCCAATGTCGCTCTTCCCAACCAATATCCAGTGTGATGGCGGTCTCTGATGTACCCTGTATTGGGACCACAATACAGTTCCGGCACAGTTTCCTCCCGGTACGTGCCTGGATATTCCGATGCCCGATGAACATACCGCTCGCGGTACCATCTCTGACATCTCGGTCATCGAATCTGAAGGTTCTGCTGACGCCTCCCAATATTTCGTCACCCTCGACAACGGCCGCGTCCTCAAAATGACGCTCTTCGAACTTCAATCTATCAAAGCCAACCTCCCTCCGCCTCCGGCGTCAAAACTTCCGCCATGTCCAACCTCCCTAGCTTCCTAAAGTCTGTTAAGAAGGTCATGTGTGAGGTCAACGTCGACGATGTCTACCAAAAATGTTTTATGGTACAACAACTGGGAGGCGTCTGGCACTTCTCCGTCCGCCGTTCCCTTAATTCTAAAAAACTAATTAGTGGTGTCGACATCCCTAATTTCCTTTCCGAATAGCCCCTTTTCCTCAAAAACGATGCCCTCCTCCCATCATGGGTCACTTCTTCATTTCTCTGGGCCCCTTCCACTCCATCGGGTTCAGCGTCTCATGTCTTGGCCAGGGATCTTCAATGTCCCCTTCCCCCATCGCTTCTGAAAGCTCTCACGGCCTCTTCTCCCTACAGTCAAGTTTGGCGTGACACTTATAACGAAGAAACATATGGTCTTATTGGGTGCGATACCTTCGATCACACAACCCTCTGCCAATATCGTGAATACCGCCATCAGGGAGCTCCAAAATCCATCCCTACCATGGCGTTCTTTACAATCAAGAAGGACAAGAACTTCAATCCTGATCGCGCCAAAACTCGTATCGTGGCCCTTGGTAATCTTGAGGAGCATACGTGGACCAAGCACAAACGCTTCGCGCCTGTTTTGCAATAATCCTCTCTTCATCTTCTAACCAGCCTAGTCGTCAAGAAGTGTTGCATTCTTAAACAAGGCAACTGTAAAAACGCATTTGTTAATACGACTCTTCCTCCCGACAAACTTATGATCGTTAAGCCCCATATTGGTGACCCCGACACAGTTCCCGGCGAGTACTGGGAATTGAAAAATACACTATACGGCCTATGGCGTAGCCTGCGTCACTGGTACAAAATGATTTCCAATATTCTTACAAACATTGGTCTTACCGCGAGTCATCATGACCCATGCCTCTACATGGGAAATCCCAAATCGCCGGGCACATCCCAAACATACGCCGATGCAGTTTCTTCCAACACCAAACCTCTCTACGTCGGTCTCTATGTCGATGATTTCGTTTAGTTTTATGATGATCCTAAAATAGAGAATTGTTTTGGGCAGAATATTGAAAAAAATACAAGGTTGATTTTATCGGTCAGTGGATTGGTTCCTGGGAACCCACTTTGAATAAAATCAGACCTCTGAAGGTGGTCTCTCCGTATTTCTTTCTCAGCAGGCTTTTACGCTTTTACGCAAAATCTGGTTGAGCATTATTGTTAGCACAAACCTCCTTTCGTCCCGATATCACCCCATATCGTGCAGGTATTCCGATTGACTCCATCTTGTCGGAAATATTCGATGATGACAACCCCTCTCATATTCGTCGTCGCGAACCATATCAAAGCCTTACCGGCAGCCTGAATTTTCTCACTGGTAATACAAGACCTGATTTATCACATGTAACTTCCTTCCTGGCATCCTACAATCGCAATCCAGTCCAAGTTAACCTCCAAGCGGCCCTACACATCATCCGATACATTCACACTACTATTACCTACAGTATTTCCTTTTGGTATGATGCTCCCATCACCGCGTCGTCGTATGTCCACCATCCGTTTGCCCAAGATAGCGAGGCATACGGCGACACTCGTCCTCCCCAAGCAAACGCATGTTCCAAACTTACATCTTTTGCAGATTGCAGATGCCAACGGGGATCCCAGCTCGGTAACTCAGTTCCCGACGACATCAAAATCGAGCTCTTCAAGCTCAGGTCTATGGGGGGTTACGGTGTTATCCGCCAAGGTGGTCTGATTTCATGGTGCGCATTTCGTATTGAATGTACTAGTCGCAGTATGTGCAAGGCGGAAACCCGAGCCACTGATGAATGCGCTAAGGACACGCTATCCGTCCAATTGCGATGTGATGACCTCCTTCTTCAAGACACCAACATTGCCACACCAATCTACAACGACAATCAAGGATGCATCGATTGGTGTAAATCCACTACAGGTACTACAGAAATCATGAAACATGTCTCTCTTCACGATTGCGCGGTGCGCGAAAGCGTTGTCAGTTAAGAACTTACTATCCAACATGTGGCAGGAACACGCAATCCAGCCGATCTTAACAAAAAAATATTGCGCGACGGCGCGCACTTTCGTAAACTCCGAAATAGCTTCATGAATACGCGAGAACAATTTACTACCGATCCCACCACTTCGATACCGTATGTCTCTCCTTTGGACTACTCTCTCCCTATTTCTCCTCCTTCTCTACTTGATTATACTCCTTCATCACATAAAGTTTTGTGGTATCTGTATACGGATACTCTGCCTCTCCGTGAGAACAGTAAGCCTGTCCCACGACTTTCCAAACCGCCTATACTCGGTTTCAGAAATCATTCTCGTATATCCACGAGGAACCGCTACCGCACACGGGTATGATTTCACGTTCTTGCGTGACTCACGCTCACAGCTTTAGCCGTTACTTTGTTCCTCTACAGTACACTTTCACGCCTAGTGCTAGGATGGGGGGTGCTGATTCCTGGACTAGTCAGAGCCACTCAATATATTATTGACTCGAGCAAGATACATATTTACTATATGTAAGCTCCATAATTAGAATACTCTATCTCCAGACTTCCCGAACGAACCCGAACCCCAAATTTGGGGTCCAAAGGTGTGACAATTTCAAAGCCAGTAGAAAGCTACTAGCCAAAGCATCAGTTGCGCTAACCAAAGCCATCATCCAATGACTACACCCTCTTAAATTAGATATGCAAGTTTGACTTTTTGTTCACGGATCTCCATTCCACAAGGCCCCCAAAAATGACGACAATATTTTACAGGAATCTAAGTGAGATTTAGTATTGTATGATTTTGAAAGATAATTAGGTGAAGCTCGTCAAAATCTTTTTGTTCTTTTTCGTCTTTTACAAATTTGAAGTCCCCGAAGGTGATTTTGAAAAACTCGAGTTTCTCCCCTCCAGATGCTCGCCTGCTTACACGCTACTCGACTTGTGTTCTCTAGGATGAAATCGATTCATCTCATTTAAAGCAGTTTTTACATCTAAGAACAAAGAGATTTTTCATTTTCCTTATAGAAGTACAACATATTTTACACCTCATATTCAACATTCTATGGACGACGACGAAAAATGAAGTGAAATACTGGCAGACTCCGTTCATTCTCGTGCACGTCACCCATAAAATATCTCAATATCTGAGCTACTTTTGCCTTCTCCGCCGTCTTCACAAGCATCTGTGAGGATCNCTGGTTTCTACACGATCGGCATGTTCTTTAGTGTTCCTATCAGCTACGCAGAAGTGTGAAGCGATTAGATGATCTCCAACAGCCGTGTCGTTGGGCAGTCGTCAACAAGGTAGAGATATTTGGTCGTTTTACTTTTCTCATTTTGTGTTTCTGTTATCCAAATCTTCTACATAAAGCTATTACAGGATTTTATAATAATCCCATTTCCGCTGATAAACAATATTTTATACAAGTGCAAGTAGTCATGTTTCGACCTTTCTGGTATTCGGCGTCTGTAGACGACGGGACCTTTACCACCCTTAACGATAATTACCCATTGTATACTATAGTTACTTTTTATCTTAGTTTATTAGTACTTTCCTATCTATTTTGGCTTCTGAAAGTGGTCACCATTGTCTGCAGCTTTTCCCTCGAATCGCTCATCTTCTCACATATTAGTGACCTCACGCATGGCCCATATCACGCCCTAACAACACTCACAACGACCCGTAAAAACACGCATGGCCTGTATCATCCAGTAATAATAATTCCTACATATACGTAACGGAAAGTAGTAGACAGACAGTATTTGACAGGTGTAGTATACTAGGTTCTACATGTGGATTTTATGTTTTACTATGGTACTAATAAAATTGAATTTCTGTCATTTTTCATACTACTATTTTATTCGATTATTTTCTAAAGTCCTCACCCTAAGCCCTTAGGAATAAGATTTGCCTAGTTGTCACGTTTCGGTGGGACACCCTTAATTGGTATGAGTTACTACATTTGTGTGTAATTTGACAAAACTGTGGGTCTTAAAATTTGTTTGAACGGAAAAATATTAAGATGGAATAAAAAGGTGAGCAGTTCGTCAACAAAAGAGTAGATACAAGCAATCGTAGGGGCAGCGTACAGTACACAATAAGTGTGTCGTTTTGCAGCAGCAAATGTTGCATGTGCGTCGGACCCTTCTGAAATACTCAAGGCAAACCGGTACTGCTCCTTTTATCCCTCCAACCCATAAGGAACTGATCCCAATGTGTTATGCTATGACACTTCTTCATGGTTTGACACAACTGCGTGAACACATCTCTCAAATTGACAGTTAGGGTGTTTTCATTGAAATCTCGATTGAAACAAGGCTCATGTGTTGCCATAGCAGCTCCTGCAGTATCATACTTAAATATTTATACTCCAGATAAACAGCAGCTGTACTGAGCGTATTAAATTCATTCACAGCTGACACACTCTTCATTTTTTGTTCTCTAGGATAAAACGGATTCATCTCATTAAGCAGTTGTTTACTCGTACATCTAAGAACTAAAAGACTTTCATTTTCCTAATAGTACAAAATATTTTACAACCCATATTCTATCGACGAGAAATGAAGTGAAACACTGGCAGACTCCGTTTACTTTCGTGCACGTCACCTATAAAATATCTCACTCTATGAGAGACTTTTGTCATCGCCACTGTCTTCGCAAGCGTTTGTGAGGACACGTTCACCGTAGTCGGCTTCCCCCCTTCTTTCAATCACTTCCCCCCTCAACGCTTCATCAATCTTTTGTATCAATATTGTCGTCATAATTCAATGTTTCAAGAAGACAATGCTCATCACCCCAGTCCATACTGGGACGTCACACATGATTGGAGATGGGGAATGGTACAAGAGGCATTTGGAACGTCTAGCCCTAAACCACAGTGCCAACACGACTGGCGGCGCCACGGGCAGCCGCTCGCACATTTCCGCGCGACACCAAGAGAGACGCATTGTGGTTTCCTTCCTTGAGGGCAACCTTCTCCTCGAAGGTGGCGTCCATGAATTGCTCGACGTTGTACCAGTCAGCGAAGCCGTGGGCAGTAGCGACCTCATCGAGGTACTCGAACCATTTCGCGTCCTGGTTGGCTTGGGCGTCGGCCATCCTCTGCGCGGGGGAGACCATGGCCTCGCGGGCGGCAATGCGGACCGCCTTCTTGGCCTCCGCGCGCGCCTGCTTCTCGGCCAGAGTCAGGGGGGGTCCAACTCCGAGAGACGCGCGGTAGGCAGCAATGGTGTCGGCGCGATCGGCGTCGCGCTCGCCCTTGCGGACGGCCTTGCGGACGGAGACGCGCTGGTCGTTGGTCATCGCGCGGAAGGCGCGGAGTTCGACGGCTTCGGCCTGGCGCGCTTGCACGCCGGCAAGGCGCGCTTCGCGGCCACGGATGAGGATGGCCTTGCGGGACATATCACGCTCGACAACGACTTCGGTCATTTCCACCTCGTCGTGGTGGAGGCGACGCTTGTGGACCTGGCAGACATCGTCACAGCTGAAGAGGCCCTTGGACTCCTTGTAAGCTGCGAGAGAGCGGTGGTACTTGTCCTGGAAGAGTTCTTCGAAGAGGGGATCGGCGAGGCCTTCGAGCTCGGCGTCGGTCTTGAGGCGCATGGACTCCGACTCGACGTCCGGGCGGAGGTTGGTGTAGCCGACGCCGACGAGGGCGAAGAGGGCAAGGACGGAGACTCCCTTGGTCATCGTGGTGCGGCTCATGGTGGACATGGTGAATGGAGAATGGAGGTTGGGGAGAAAGTAGTAATATGATATTAGGGATAGAAGATTGGATTTATGAGAGGTTTGATCGTATCGGTTGGGTCTATCTTGAATGAGATACAATACATACACTACTTACTAACAAGGACTTCTAGTAGCTACGTACTCTCTAGAGGGCTACGTAGTACTGGTAGGAGTTGTATTGGGACATCGTCGGCGTATCTACTGGCACTTGTACTTACTACACTGACTGAGAGAATAAACCCCGGTTTGATAAAATAATACTACTCTGATTATGTTTTGGGCGGAATTAATAATAATAAAACGCGAAGAGATTTTGTTAATAATACTACTACTACTACATGCTAATACGATAGTCTTTGCCTTTTTTGAGCCTCGCATTAAGTAACTGCCCAGCCTGTCACTGATTAATCAGGGACCCACTAGTAACTAATGTTAAACTAGAAATATATATATCATATCACTGGGACTGGGACGTTCCGCGATATTTTGATAGCATAGTTTATAAAAATAATCAATACTTTATTTATTTGAAAACATGCATTGAGTCGTTTTTGTTTTAAAGGAGTTACTTTTGAAAGTACAAAATATTAGTTTTTGTAAAAGTGTGTGTAAATTACTTTAGATTATATATTCCACATTGATAGTAGATCTAACAGAATATTTCAATCCTGTTGATAGAAACTATGTGCTTCAGGATAAATTAAAAAATATCATCAAATATTACATCATATTTTTAACCTACTGTGAGGATATAATGTTATTAAAGACTGGATTAAAAATAAGAGCAGATATTTGTAGTATGTAGACCTGAAACACATGTTTAATGAAGTTTATTTATAACAATGATACATTGTAATGTCATAGATATGTTGAGTTTATGTCAAGTATTTTAAACTTTGTATTTGGTAATTCAAATATACCATGTACATATATTTATACTTATATTCTTTACATTGGTATGTCATATTATCCATAAGTGTGATGTTAAACTATAATATTATTATGCAGTAAGTAAAAAGTAAACAGTATGTTAAGTTGTATCACAACTGTATCATTTTTTCTATCTTGAAATGTCATCTTGTCTACCATATGGTACATATGATGCTAGTTAGTAGAAGATGAAGGATCACTGGTACCAATGATCATTACAATGGAATCATTAGTTCATGCCAACCTGGTTAATGTAACTCATTTGTTAGTGATTGGCACACTTTATAACTGCCAGACACTAAAGTACCAATATAACACCACAACAAAAGTAAATAATTTGTTGTTAGACTATCATAATATCAATACTCATTTCACAGTAGGAACACATATCACTAAATAATGTACTTGAGTAACATTTCCCCAGCAATAATCTCAAAATTTAAAGAAAGAAGAAATAATTTTGTTTTAAAGATTCAAAATGGCTCACATTTTCAAATTGTGTACAGTATGTTTTGGATTGTTTATTTTGACTTGAATGGCTACTATTGCAACCATGGCGTGCAAATTCGAAGCGTCTTCTTGAAAATATGAAAAACACTGGTCATATTTTCAAATGTTCTATGTTGTGGACCGTTTATTCTATTGCAACCATGGTATGAACATGCGCACACTCGTACTTGTTTTTACTCGACTCTGAACTCACCTTCGCTTCGCTCAGGTTCGTTCGTCGGCTCGGCATGGTTCCAAAATTGAGTACCGTTAATTTGATCGAGCGACTCGTCTGACGACGACTCGTCGATCGATC
>JALLOR010000126.1:0-12836 GCA_036939395.1 Porosira glacialis
CAATGCCTCCAAGCATTTCTTTTCTTTCGACCTTTGCTACATTGTTCCAAATCAAACCCATTCAGAAAGCTCGGGAACGGAAAAGAGCAAGAAAACTTATGTTACGAATTAAGTAGAATGACAAGAACATTTAAAAACATGGTTTTAACTTGGCAACCGTTTTCGCAGTGTTCCTCGTTTGTTGTACGCGTTGTTTGGTGTAAGACTTGTAAGATTACACTAACTATAAAAGTCGTGTTTCTCAATGGCCTTCAGCATGCTGTCAACAGATTGTCTCTTCGACAGCTTCTCGATTTTTTTCTGTCCCAAAAATTTACAATGCTCGAGTGAATCCGTGATGACGTTTGTTTCATCGACCACGGTATTTGCGGTTCGTTTTCGGATATCATTCAGCAACGCCTTCCAGTACAGTAGGCCCTTCAGCTTGAACTTGGCCCGTTGCAGGATGATGTAGTTTTTGTATTCGTATTCCGCCAAAGAGGAGCTTTGCGGTGGCTGATCAGTATCCCCGGCAAATCCTTTGGGATGTCGCTTGCCAATATCGAGAATGCGTTCCTTCAGACCAGATTCAGGAGGCAACCACGAATCTATGGCGGCCTGGACGTGCGGATGTTCGCTCTTCAAGAGGCTTTCAAAGATGGACATCCAGCCGGGATCGCAGAGAATCCACTTGGGGTTGAGAGGAAACGCGTATCCCAATTTTATTCGATCGCAAAGGATGACCTGCAATTCCTTCGTCGTGACATACTCCCAAATGGTCTTCCCGGGAAAGACGACGAGGAATTCATCGTCCAACTCTTGGGGGAAGAAGAAATTGAAGCACTCCGGTCCGTGCCGCACCGCCCCGCTCGTCTGGACCGATATCTCCACGGCCTGCTTGATAAGATCGTACGACGTCGGATCTCCAAAGCCGAACCGGGGCATGGTGGGGTAAAAGCCCTGCCGTGCCGCGTTCTTGAGGACGTCGAGCCACATGGACGTCCATGACTCGGTAGTATTCCCGTGTTCCTGCTCGTTGAGGATCCATTCGATCTGCGAGACGCACCAATCGAGGAGTTCAACCTGATCGGGAGGCAAGGGTTCCTCGTACGGTAAATTCCGCGATCCGATCAAAAAGGCATCAAAGTCGGACACGACGGGCATGACCCGTCCGGCTTCCTCATAGGCCATGAGCAACGAGCGGGGATCAAAGGGATCCTCGGTGGAGTACTGGTACAGCACCGCGAGAGGTTCGTCCTTCTTGCGACGTCGCAATGACGAAAAGTTCATGTCCTGAAAGGCGGGCTGGGATGCCCTACCGGTTTCGAGGGCCGTACCGGGAACCCGGGTGATGTCGGCCTTCTTAACGAGACCCTCCCAAAGGACGCGGCACGCCAGCTCGATACAGAAAGATTCCGGAGCGTAGTCATCGTTCTGGACGACTCGGGGGTCGGAGATTTCGCACGACATGGTGGTGGCCGCGCACTGAAGGGCGTTTTGCATGGACATCGGATTGCCGCCGATGCCATCGTCGTTGCCATTGTCCGCAAAGCCGAGGTTGGATTTGACCAGCTGGAATTTGGCCATGGCGGCACTGACTGTCATTCGCTTGGCCACATCCGCGAGGTACCGTCCGACTTTGTCTCGATCTTCTCGATTCTTGAAGAATATTCGTGTCCGATCCGTCTTGGGAATGGTGCGTATCCGCAGCTTGTGTTCCTCCTCGTGAATCTGCATGAAGGGCACGTATCCGCTCAGCACTCCGGTCTTGGCCGACTTTCCCTTGATATCGAGTCCCTTCCCCACTCCCTCCCTCTTCATCATTTTGGAGATAGCATCGGCGCTCGTGGGTCTCCACACGGAGAAGAGGTCGGCGTCGGGGTACTTCATTTCCTCCTTTTTGTACCGAGCTTTCACCATGGAGGGCAGGAAATCAATCTTGTTATTTCCCCCCATGGCGCTGTTGAAGAACTCCCGGATCTGAAAGCGCGGATCGAGGTTCCGCAGCGAGTGGGCCCAATCAATCATATTTTGGCATTGCAGTATGCTTCCCCGGCTCTTGAAGTCCTTGTCAAGGAGGGCAGTGCTGGAGAGCTCCTTCACCGTGGTGAAGTTGTTATAGTCTTTCTGTAATAATGCAGAGGGGTCAAAGGCGTCTTCGAGGGAGACGTCTTCCGTGATATCCCCATTGAGGCTGTTCCTCTGACTCTGACTCTGACTCGCACCGATGCTTAGGTCGAACGAGCCCCTGGTCTGGCGGGAGTCGTACGAACGGATGGAAAGATGCCTGTCGTTGTCGTCTTCCTTCTCGTGAGGAGATTGTCGATTCTTCTTCCTTCTTTCGCGGAATTCTGCTGGTACGTCTACACCGTCTTCGATGTCGCCATCTCCCTTGGTCGGAGATCTTCTCGCGCCGTTCTCCAAGCTTTCGAGCATGCCCTTGATACGGTTATGCTGCGAGGCGCCATCGCTGCCCAAACTGGATCTACGGGAAATTGTAGTTTTGTCGCGAGCGACGGATGAGTCCGCCTTGAGAGGACTCCAGAACAACGGCGACGACGACGTTGACTTTGGTGGTTTGCGCCCTCCGTTTTCTTCCGGTTTTCTTCTTGGGAAAATTCTCTCCCTCGGTCCTAATGACAATCGACGAATTTGCGATCGGTGATTTGACAATAACGATGAAGGGGGCGGCGGCGGCGTTGGTCTCAGATCCATCGATCCTCGCCGCCACGTGTCCTCCCTGCCAAAGCCAAAGCCGTTATTGGTTGCCCCCTCATCGCGAACGGACGATTGGTTCACCTCCCAATCCCCATCGAGGGCTGACTGCGCGAAGAACAATGCCAGAGCGACGGCGTCGTCATCTGTCGTCATGACAGCCGAATCTACTTGTGCATCACAGTTGCTACTATTACTACTGTTGTGATTGTCCTTCTCGAGCGCGGCCGACAGAGCTCTGTCCAATACTAGGCGATGCTGTCTTGCCGACTCCTCCTCGATGGCGTTCGTAATGTCACTTTCGCCGCATTGTTTCGGTTCTTCCTTTCTTCCCAAGCGCTCCATGAATGTTGCCGCTCCCTCCGAAGAAGAACCACTCCCTTTTGTTTTTGAAGTTTTTGTCGTGGCGGCGGCGGGATCCGAGTTGACCCTTCCTTTTCCCCTGCTGCGCTGCTCCTCGCGACTCTTGTTCGTTTGAACCGAACGCACCCCCGCAAAGGACAACTCGCTCACGCCATCGTCCGGAAACTCATCGTTCTCCTCCTCTGAAATTTTTGAAATTTCCGCCATCGCCTTCGCCGCTTGGCGACCCCGCTGAGTGTTTGCAAAACTGGGCCGTGCGGCCCTTGGCAGCGATGGCGCGGAGGAGTACGACCCATCGGCGCTCGGTGGATCCAGGGCGGAGGAGGGAGGATCGCGGATGCTGCCGCGGGGAGAGGAGGAAGACGATGCTGCCCCTCCATCGTCATCGTCGGCCGCAAAAGGTTCCATCTTATCGCCCTCCTCCTCGTCGTCGGCGTCGTCATCGTTCGTCGCTGCTACCGAATTTGCCGGACTCGCAAAGACGGTCGACCCAGCGAGAAGTCCGTCCATCACCCCCGATCCCACATGGTTTCCGTGGAGATCCAAAAAGACGAGAGAGTCGTTGACACCGCTGCTCAGAACTTTTCCGAGCTTTTTCGCACCGGCATCGCCAATTTTATTGTTCCGGAGCGATATTCGTTGCAGAGTCTCGTTGTCCACGAGGACCTTGGCGAGGGCCTTGGCGGATTTGTCACCCAAAGCATTGTCGTTGAGGGAGAGTTTGACGACGTGCTCGTCGTCGCGGAGGAGGAAGAAGAGTTTGTCGGCATCTTTGTCCGACAGGGAGGAGGAATCGAGATCGATCTCCGTTAAGAACGGCGGATCGTCGTCGTCCTGCTGCCGTTGAAGGGATACCAACACGCTTTTTAAATCGCCGCCTCCGACGCCGCCGCGCGTTTTCGGTGTGCCCGTCATGTACGACGATGCTTCCGAAATATTGGAGGAAAATTTCATAGGAGTCGCAGCAACAGCGCCGTCGAAGCTCGTCTCGAGGGCGTCCGATGGCGCGGGACTGCGCAACGAGGAGGGATCGGCACCCCGGCCCGACATGCCGAGGGGGTCCTCCGTGCCGTTATCGTCGCTGGTACCACCGTCGTCGTCGCTGGTACCGCCGCCCAACAAAGACGAGACCACTGCTCTCCCTCCTGCACCACCTTCGCCCGTCACTTCCGAGAACAACATCTCTTCTTCCTCTTCCTCCTCCGCTGGCTTCTCAAAGCCGAGCTGGTACTCAAAGTCCCCCTGGCTCGCCTCGGTCTTGATGGTGAGGATAGATCCTCGACCGATTCCGGTTGCCATGGTCTGATCTTCATTATCTACCTCCGTGATGGGTGTCATGATGGACATTTCGTTGTACTCTTCATCGTCATCGTCATCGTCGTCATCGTCATCGTTGGAATCGTCGTCGTCATCGTCGGACGACGAACCATACGAGTTGGAATCGTCATCATCTGAGTCCGAGTCCGAATCATCATCGCCACCACCCCCCCGGTCACCATCGTCGGAATCGCCGTCCGAATCCACCGCGGAAATGCTGGAACGTCGTCGACCATTGTTCTTCGCGTCGGTGGATTTCGAATTCGAATCATTATTCTGCGCGTCGTTGGATTTCAAATTCGAATTTTTCAAACTCGATTTCAATTTTTCCGATTTTGAATTTCCATGTTCGAAACTGCTCGACGATTCCGTCGTCACGGAATCCGATTCGTCTTCCACCGCCGACGATGACGCCGAACTCGCCGCGCCATGTCCGGCGGACGCCGAACTCTCCGTGCTATCGCTATCGTCGTCCTCCTCCAAGACGATGCTGCTCTTCGAACTGTTCTTCTTGAACGACGGTGCCTTGATCCCGAGACGGAAGCGGCTCTGTTTCGGCTTCTTGTCCTTCCCATTTCCATTTCCACTGCCGTCATTGCTCCCACCGTTGCTGCTATTCCCACCGGTACTGCCGCCACCACCGTTGTCCCGGTTCTTCTTCTTCTTGCTGCTGCTACCGGTATTCACGCTGCTCGTCGCCGAAGACCGTAAACTTTTCCCGGAATTGGCTTTCGAGCCCATGGAACGCAAGGAATTGCCCCATTCGTTCACGATCTTGGGCTGTACCCGGAACACGTCCTCGTCGTCATCGTCGTCGCCATTGCCAGTGTCGTTCAGAGACATATTCCCCTTCTCCTTTGCGGCCGCGTGGCTGTCATCGTCCTCCGTCTTGAGATTCTTCTTCATGACCTGGAAGCGCGATATACCACCACCATCGGTCCCATCGGACGTTCCCTTGGCCGACTCTTTCTTCCCCTTTTTGCTCTTCTTTCCACCGTTGCTGTCATTGTCGTCGTCGTCGTCGTCCGTGGCGAGTGCATCATTGGCACCAGCCATGATTCCCGTCCGGGTGGAGGTCGTGAAGCTGAGGTGTGCTCCCTCCTCGGTTTGGACGAGTGTACTTTTGGGTAGGGGGGTGGGGGCATCCTCCTCCGAGTCATCGTCATCGTCATCGTCATCGTCATCGTCATCGTCGTCGTCATCGTCGGCACGCTGTTGGGCCGAGGGATTGGCCTTGAGTTTGTCGAAGGCGGACGCGAGTGAATTTCCTCCGGCGTAGGCTGCCGACTCCTTCTCTACCTCTTTGACATTGTCGTTCTTCTTGTTTTTCTTCTTTTCTTTTTTCTTGCCGTTACCGCTACCGTTGCCGTTGCCGTTGCCGTTGCCGTCGTCCCCTCCCCCCTCCACCCCCTTCGCCTTCTCCGCCTTCTGCGCCTTCAACTTCGCAACCAAACTCTTAAACGGATCCTCCACCACCCCATCGGCCTCCTCCGCCTCCTTCTTCGCCTTGCTCTCCTGCATCTTGCGCATGACCTCCCTCAGTTTATCCCCCGCGTCATTTTCCTTTTTGGTTCCTCCCTCGAGGAGGTCCTTTTTAGACCGATTTTCCTCCGCGATCTTTCCGACGGCACCCTTGAGCATGGCGGCTCCTCTGCCGCGGCCACGGCCACGGCCACGACCGCGGCCTCGGCCTCTTCCTCGTCCTTCTCCATCGCCGCGTCCTTCACCGCGTCCCTTCCCGCCGGGGCCGCGCCCTCGTCCCGGACTGGTGGGTTCTTCCATCATGTTCCTCTTGGACTTGTTGTCCTCCTCCACCTTTTTTACCATGCCTTTGAAGAGATCGGCGCCTCGTCCTCTTCCCCGTCCTCTGCCAGCGCGTCCTCCTCCCACGCTGTCACCGCGTCCTCCACCCACGCTGCCACCACCGACACTGCGTCCCCCCGTCGTCTCCTTGGCACCCTTTCCACCCCTACCACCACCGCTACTACCACGTCCACTGCTCGGTGCACTCCTCACACTCCCACCACCCTTGCTTTTCGACGATCCCACACTCACATCACTGCTCGCCTTATTCTTCCCCCGTCCAAATCCCCTCATGGGACCCAATCCATCCGATCGCTTACTGCTAGCCCTACTCCCCTCCTCGTCCGACGAACCCCCACCGCCCTTGCTCGTACTGTGAGAACTGTTGCTGCCGATCTTTTTCATCTTTTTCTTGCCATTCTTTTTGAATTTGAGGAATCCCGTCACGGCCAACGAGGTGACCATGGTTTTGTTCTTCTTTTTGTTGGCGGTAACCAAGAGGGCTTCTGCGGCTTCGGCATCGGCTTTTTCGACGGCGGCGATGGCTGCGGCGGCTCCGCTGCTTTGGCTGCTCGAGTTGGAGGATCGACTGCTGCGGGAGGAGGAACGGCTGCGGCTTCGGCTTCCGCTGCTGTTGCTTCGACTCGAAGAGCTCCTACTGCTTCGACTGCTGCCGCTTCGACTGCTGCCGCTTCGACTCGAATAACTTCGACTGCTCCGACTGCTCCGACTCCGACTCGAATAACTCCCACTCCCACTACTACTCCCCGAAAACACGGAACTATTCCCCGAAGAAGCCGCACTAGCATCCTCCGGAGTAAAAATACTCCCACTCGCACTGCTAGTATCATCCCCCAAAGCAAGCTTCGATTTCAAACTCTCCTTCTTGGCCAAAATGGCCGCCTCATCGATCGTGTTTCGTTTGTTTCGGTTGCGATTGCCTCCTCCCGTGGGGCCGCGGAAGCTGATTCCCTTTTGTTTTTTTTTGCCTCCAAAGGAGGAGGAGGAGGAGTTGGAGCTTTGGGAGTTGTCGGAGGAGAGTTCTTTGGATTTTACCTTTTTGGCGGCGGCGAGGAATTTGTTTTTCTTTTTTCCGGCCACGAGGGCGACTCCGAAGATGCCTCGTTTTACCATGGTATACTATCCAAGTGTATTGGTATTGAATAGGTGTGTTGTGTGTTTCCTCCCGCCCCCTCCTACCTGCTACTCGTGCTGCTCACTCCCCGATGACTCCCGTCGCTTTTTTTCGTTGTGCGTTTTTTCAAAACTGTGATCCACGCCTTCTCGCAGTGTTGCTTCTCGCAGTGTTGCTTCGCGCAGTATGTGTAATGTCTCGTCGTTTCGTCTCGTCTCGCCTCGTCTTCTCTCCAATGCAGTACACTCTCTCGGATCTTCAAAAATCGGTGGCACAACACCTCTCTGTCCTGGCTCCCAATGTCACCCCCCCACAGCGCCGCGCAGAAGGGTGTGTGCGTTTCTATATTATCCCTCGTATAATTCTTGGCTGGGAGTCGTCGTCGGTGTTGTTTCTGTGTCTATCCCCCTATAGCTTAGGTCTCTCTCTCACGGCGTACTTGTACGCACTATCCAATGCAGTTTGTGGATCTCCCCCCTCAATTCTCTGTCGCGAGTCTAGGTACTGTAGTACTTGTATGCCTCGTTGTACTCGTTGTCCTCTGCGGAATGCCTGGGTGTGACTCCCTGCCCCCCCCGATGCGTAGTGGCTCACGAATCTCTACGTGCTGGTACTTGATGACTGAGTTACTTCTCCTCCCGATGTTTGCGGCTGCGCCCGCCGTTTCTATACCAGTATCTCCACCCTTTCTCTCTCTTGTTCTCTTGGTTACGATGTGGGGTCTTGGTCCTGTGTCTTGTGTCTTGTCTCGCTGACAGCGCTCCCGCTGTCGTGTTGGTCTACGTAAGACAGGGGTCGCGCTCCCCCTGGTCTCTAGAGAGAGAGTAAGTAGTAGAGAGGCCCCCTCTAGAGAGCTACTACGAGCAGAGAATAGGCTACAAGTAGACTAGAGAATGTATACCACCAAGAGATGCGGCACCCGTCGACCTACCCGCGTCGTTTTGCTGCTTGCAGTTTGTTGATCTCCCCCCTCAATTCTCTGTCGCGAGTCAGTCTAAGGTAGTACTGGTACAAGTATGCCTCGTTGTACTCGTTGTCCTCTACGTACAAGTACGGAATGCCTGGGTGTGACTCCCCGCCCCCCCGATGCGTACGTAGTGGCTCACGAATCTCTGGCTGGTATGGTAGATACTTCTTGATGATTGAGTTACGTACTTGTACTTTTCCCCCCGCTTTCTCTCTTTCCCACTGTCGTTCTGTTTTCTGTTGGTCTACGTAGAGACAGGGCACGCGCTCGCCATGGTCTAGAAAGTAAGTACGTAGAGAGGCCACCTAATAACTACCGTACTTTAAACAATTGGCGGTTTGAAGAATTAAATGATCCTGGGAATTTCTGAGATTAATTAAGAAATTGTACTGATCCTCAGAATATTTTTAGCCAAAAAACGCTGTTTTGGGGCGATTTTGGCCGATTTTAGCCTATATTGGTCAATATCTCAAAAGTTTTTAAGCGCTATTTAGTGATCCTGAGAGATTTGGTGAACCGCCAATTGTTTAAACTACGGTAGTATTATTGACCTATGGGGGCGGGTCCCGGGGGCCAGGGGCTAGGGGGACCCGGGGGGCTCCAACATCCAGAGCCGGTTATGCAATATCATCAGTCAAAATTAAAAATGAATTAGAGCCCGCGTCATTATCTCGTAATTAGTACTAGTAGTACGAAACTTGACAAACACGTACCAACCCAGCTCTGACAAAACTCTGATGTCCCACCGGGCTACTGTCCGCACTCTTCACATTTGGCATGCTGAATGGTCGATACCCAGTACTTGCTGCCATTTTCTATAAGCAGGTGTTGTTGGACTATTCTACAGCAGCACGCTGTGCCCACAGTATGGCCACAACCCCTCGACACCACTGGATACGTACATGTGGTGTCCAAGTTAGAAATACTGCAAAATAGCAGGCAATCCGATATTTCATTCTTTCTCCGCTGAAAAGTTGGCAGCAGTGATTATCTGGCCAAGTGTCGATAACACAAGATGAATGATAATGCAGATGGCCATGCAATTTTGATGTTGCTGGGGCATTCGTGTGAATTTGTAAGAAAAGGAAGTCTCAAAGTAGTAAATACAGTCTTAGTAATTGACATTGATCTAGCAGCACTAACCCTGATGTAATAATCTGCAATGTTGTATCTCATAAGATTAGGGACGAGTCATAATACCACGTTTGCAGTATGCAAATCATTATGTTTGCCAACACAAAAGATGACCCCATAGAAGCCAACGATCAAACGACTTACCAGTGTATCTACGCAGTTCTTTAAAAAATGAAAAATAGAAGCACAAATACAACCTCCTCCGAGAAGGAAGATTGCTACAGGCAACATTCGAGAGTCACCGTTTGAAAAATGCGCTTTTTTATGTCAAGAGGTTTCTATATGTGAAATAATTTTATATGAGTGCTCCATTCACAACACAAAAAGTTGTTGGATGTGGAGAGCAAATAGATCCCTTTGTTTCGTTGTACAACGAAAGTAGTAAAACTTGGACACATTTACACACGTTAAGCCGTCTTTGATGCTGCCATCGGTCTGCTCAAGCGCGGCAAACAAAAATCATAATTTTGCCCTACCTTGCATCAGTACCACTTACTTGCACGCGGCTTCAGGAAGTCAATATGAAGCAGCGGCCGTTGAAATGCCCTAGGTTGATTCAGTACAGCCGACTGGGGCAAATATTTCAGCGCGCCGGAGAAGATGGTAGTCCAAGCAGGCTTTAAGTGGCCGCGCTAGAAACCTAACACACCTACCCCAAAAAATCAGCGAAATCGATGGATCGAAACCCTTTTGGATGGTAGTTCATAAAGATGAACTGCATCAACCTAACCACTAAACTGTGGGTGGCACATAGAACCCGCATCACGGAATACACGAGTGCACCTCTCGCTCTGCCACTTTCTAAACTAGGTTAGAACCCCACTCAGTAGCCATTGCAGAAGGAAGAAACACCTAGTGTATACTGCCTTGATTAAATTTCTGGACAGGAACAGCTTGGACCGCAAACCATCCCTTCCATCCGGAAACAATCTGCGTGTTACCACCGGATATTTTCTCCTTTTCCTAAAGCCACAAATCCTCATTGGTAAAATCGATTTCCGAATCACCGTCACGCGAACTTCCATCGCGACCATCGAAATTTCCAAACGCCACCGCACCGAGCCTCAACAAGTCATCATCGTCAAGCGCGAACGTAAAGACCCGTCGCAAATCGCGGTACCGTCCATACGGCGCACCACCCTTTTCTTCGATTCGGTCCGTCCCGAGACGCGTACTAGCAATCACCCTGGAGACGCCCGTCTCATCCGATTGCAACATCCATCTCATCGCCACCGAAGCGATGGACGTCTGGTGCTTGAAGGCAATTTTGGTCAGCATGTTGGTTATGGATCGATAGTCATCCCATTTTTGAGAGGGAGACATTTTCGCGGTCTTTTTTGCTCTTTTTCCCGTCGAAGACGTTGCGGATGCGTTCGAACGGTTGCCATCGAATAATTTTTCGAGCCGCATCCGTTCCGACGCGGACAGTTTGGACCATTCCCGATTGGTAAGCGATGTGAATTGATCAGTCAAAAGTCCTCCTGCCAAGGCTCCTGAGGCGACGACTTCGCATCCGTCCCCGCCGCCGCCTCCGCCGTTCGGATGCGATGCCTCGGCGTTCGCGATAGGAGGATGCAGAAAGTTTCCTCGCAATTCATTGGATTGGACGCCGAATCCGCAATCCGTGGCCGAACGCAGCAACCGTGGTGGAAAGTTTCGGACGGAAACTGACCGGACGATTCCCTCGTCCTTCATTTCGAACAAGGCGTCGAGGACGTCGAGATGGTACGGCGATCCTTCGCGGTCTGAGCGATGCGATGAGGGCGGTAGTGGCAAAGAAAACGACAATTGATTTTGTAAGGCGACAATACATGAGAAGGTGGACAAGAAGGGAGGTGTGAGCAGGTGGCACCATGTCGTGGTAACCATGCATATAGAGTATGGGGGAAACGGTGCACCCCGGTACTTGCGACAATCGGTACTCAGAAAAAGAGATGCAGTGAAAGCTGCAGGTGCCGACCAGCAAGTATGAAGCTTACGTAAGACTCACAGTTCAAGACGACGGAATCCAAAGAATCCGTCCCGACCCTCAGCAGCGCGTCGCCGACGGATTCCCGCACCATCCATCCGTTTCCAAACGGCACGCTGCTGCTGCCGTCGTCGATCGGATCTCCTTCCCCCAGTGATAGGACGGAGGGCACGTCGAGCAACGTCGCAAAGTGGCACCCGCGCAGCACACTCGGCGGGGTGGACTGTCGCAGCGTACGGTAAAACATCAACTCGGTATCACGGCGCCGCTTTGTTCGGAGCACTCCTCGACCCCGCCTTTCTTTTTCCAACGCGATCCATTTCTTCGAAACTCTCGTCCCAACCGCGCGACGACCGTCATCGCCGTCCAAATCGCCATAGTCCCTCACGCAAAAGGAATTGAAGCCGGAATCGATTAACTTTTGGGCGTTCCTCGCGCCCGTGTCCCACGGGTCCCAGTCCCGTCCGCTCGTACCGTCGTCGCCGTCACCACCACCGTCGCCGTTTCCGACGGGAGGGGGGAGTATTCCCACGGTGATCGCGCACATCGCATCGTTCGAGTACGCGCCCGGGGGAAGCATTCCGGTCTCTAGTTCCAATCCCGGAACGGCAGGAAGAGATGGCGTCGTCGTCGTTCGCGGCGACGAGGAGGAAGATTTGACTTCTCGGTTGCCATCACGGGATGAACCCTCGTCGCTACTGTCGCGAGGAATGGCACGCCAAAAGTTGGATTCCAGAGACTTGACGATCTTCGATGCCGGGTCGTCGTCGTCGCCGGCAACGTCCTGCGAAGAAGAGATACGGTTTGGTGCCACCGACAATGGGAAGACGTGGCTTGTCCGTTCACGTCGGCGGTGGCATCCTAATCGCCGGAGGTGGCATTCCTCGTCGGTGGTACGACACACGACGACTCGATCGATGCGAAGCGCACGAGGAATAGGAAGTGGTGCGAACGCGGACGCCACAGCGGCGGATCCCAGGGATAAAAGGAGAAGAGATGCGATACAATTCTGTCGCTTGTCCATTTTGGATCTCAGTTCTGGATGATATTCGATTGTTCAGTGAAAGAAGAAAATATGGGATGATGGATGATTGATGGATAGAAGATGATCAGATACACAACGTACGTACCAGTAGATACCACAGTACTAGATAGTACCAGCACTTAGTATGTACGTAGCGTATGATTGCGTTCGGTGGATTCGAGATCTGGAATAAATCCACGTACGTACGATGTAGGGGTACGAGTAAGTAGACTACCGGGGGTAGCTTTCGAATTAACTCATTTTCAGCCGGAGCCAGAATGAGGATTCAGTGTAAAAAGTTTGAAAGGATCTATCTCTTAAAATGAGTAGTTTATGAAAGTGACCATACCGATCCAGTGAGTATGAGAGAGTAAAGGAAGAAGTGAGTACTTAGAGTATATTAGGCTGGATAGTCTACGTGTGTTGATGT
>JALLOR010000127.1:0-12728 GCA_036939395.1 Porosira glacialis
TTATATTTTCAACAAAAAATGAAGATTTTGGGGATTTCTTCAATATTCAAAAGTGGGCCACTGTTTTTTAACCTGAGATAAAAAGGAGAAGAGGCATGTTTAATCGGTGGAAATATTGGTAGTGCTAAATATGATACTAAGTAGGATATTTGCGCATTCTGTAAATTAAATAGTTCTATTAATATCACTACGGTGACCCTCAGTTACAATCATAATGACAACCCTTACAAGTAGTTGAGGTTTGCCATTTTGGGGACCATTATGTTACACTGAGAAAGGAGAAAAGAGGAACTCAAGGTTACAATTATACTGTTGATAATACAGCGTTACCTGTGCTATCTTGGGCCCAGCGTACGGTAGCTCTGACGCGACAGAGCGTTATTGCTACTCTGGCCTGTACTTAGACTACTTTGGGTACATCACGAAGAACATTACAAAGATTTTGGAACACTTGCTGAAGAGGAACTCATACAGGGATTAGAACCGGTGTCAACGGGTAAATCTAATACCAATGTCATTGATTCAAATCCTTGTATGACTTCTTGCGTAAGTAAGTAAATCATACCACATGTATGATTTTGTATGGAATCGGACACAAGTACGAGCCCATATGATTGCTCGTATGGACTGTGTCGCAAGTACCAGCCCATATTGAGTATTCAAACTTTCCAGCGCGGCAGAAGTATGCCACAACAGACCCCCTATCTCAAGATGTAAATACTATTGCAGAAAGTAAACAAAAGAGAACAACGAGTGTGTAACACTGAGTGTGTTCCCATCTAGAGTGTGTGACCCGTACACTCATACCATCAGCAACCATCAGTGATTATTGTGCGGTACAAAACTCGAGAATACAGTAGCGAAAAGGGCCAGAATCGGCCAAAGGGTCAGAATTGGCCAAAACAAAACAACTAGAATTAACTCTCATTATTTGAGTAAAGTCATGTTTGCAACAACCATTTAGCTTTTCTTATCTAAAATTATCATCAGACTTTACCAATAATGTTTGTTTCTACTTGCTAACTAAGCAAGAAACGAAGCCACGATGTCCGCCACCAACAAGGTGCCAACAGTGGAAGCAATCTATGCATCCTTCCCCAACACCCCAATGCTATCGTAGTAGAACTAGATACCAAAACCCTTCGGCTACTTCGGCGCGCTATCAAGGTCAATGCGAACGCTGCATCCACCCACTCTCAGCCAGGCTTTCTCCAAGACAGCATTCATTGCAGCAAGAAAACATGTGGTGTTTGTTATCTAAATCAATCTGGGAAGCATCCCAGTCATGCCAACCAATGCCATGGCCAAGCAAGAGGCGTCAATCATCAGGGAGAACCCTGAGCAACGGCGCGAGTATATCCTGTACACAAATATCCACAAGACACTCATCAGGGTCATCATCGAGTGTGTGGATCACGAATGCATTTCTGACCTTGAAGACAAGCGCATGGGTTTTGATAATCACTCCATGATGGGACTTCTACCTACCTTGGAAATGAATACACCACGATCGAGACCCACGATTTGGAGGAGAACTGCAACAAGCTATTGGAACCCTTTGACATGGACAGACCACTACCAGTGTTCATCAAGAGCCTCCATGACATCTGATACCTAGGAGAAGATGGATGACATCTGATCAATGACTCCAGCCTAGTCATGGCGTTCTACAATCACACGAAGGAGACGGGGATGGTTGACTATGATGTGAGGACATGGGAGGATACACCGGATACCGACAATACCTTCATCAACATCAAGGAGTACAGTCTGACCCCAGACATAAGAATAATGGATTTTGAGACCATTAATGGTATTCTTAACTGTTTCTGGTACAATTTCTACATACATACGCAAGTTTCAGTACCAGACTTAAAAAAATGTCATTAATGAACTAAGAATAATGATTATTCTTATGTCTGGGTTCAGACTGTACTTCAACTTCAAGATTGCATGGAGGAGGCATCGGAACGACCAAAAGACCATCAAGGCAGCAGGGTTCCACTCTGCAAATGCGGCATCAGCACTAGTTGAGGAGATGGCAGACGCCATCAATGCGTTTGCCAGCAAAGAGGTCCAAGAATCTCAAGCTGCAGAAGACCGGAACTCCAAGCTGATGAAGGAGGTGAATACAATGCAGGAGGCCATCAACAAGATACAGGCCGGGGGATTCGTCAGGGGCGGCAGTGTAAAGCCCAAACCATCCACTGATCAGGGACCTGTCATCAAGGCCAGGGCGTGACCCTATATTCTGAAGAAGGGCAATGGTAACTACTGTTGGATGCACGGGTTCGTTTTTGGGAGCAGTTACACCAGCCCTTTGTGTACACACTGCACACCGGACCACAAGGCGAATGAGAATCGAACAAACACCATGGGAGGCAGCTTGGCAGGAAAGGCCGAGATTGAGGCATTGAAATGAGGGTGTGGGATGGTGGAACGGAATACTATTTGTAATAATATAATTATAAAGATATTTCAGGGTGCTCGCACCAACACATACTTGTTGTTAGCGGCACCGTGTAGGAATAGGAGATAGACTAGGAACCCAATTAGAGTAACTACTGTATACTGAATGGAAATGTGATGTAGTCAACACACGAGGGATAATTGAACATAGAGGCGCTACCTGTGTCGACTTGACATGCGCATATTTGTATGGACTTGCTAACCATTCTCTCCTCTCTATCGGACAACTTTGAAATGCAGGATATCAAGTCATATTTTACTTAGACAAAATAATTTTGTTTGATACGGAGAAGAAAGTCATCATGGTGGGACGACGAGTAGCATCGAATGGGATATGGATGGTGGAACTTATGTACATCGAGATAGAGGACGGGTTCAATGAAAACAGCATCTTTGATTTTTCCTGCAACATGGTAGGAGATGAGCGTCCACAGATGACTGTCAAGGGATATGAAATGTCAACGATGGCGGATCACATGGATTTCTTGCACGTGTGCATGTTCAGCCCAGCACCATCAACATTGATCAAGGCAGTGGACAGTGGATTCCTGGAGACATTCCCAGGATTGATATCGGAGAACATTCGAAAGAATCTTCCAAAGTTGGTTGCAACAACAATGGGTCATCTCCAATCAGCAACAGTGGCAGAATACGAGTTTGACAATAATGAAGGAGCAACAGCCTAAGGAGGATAAGACTGGGAGTATCACCGATAATGTGGACTGGAGCGAACCGGGACGGGACACACCCACAACGACCATGCCAATTGCATCAATGTTTGCAAGGAAGGAACCATCTACACCGATCTGACAGGGAGATTCCCAGCGCAGTCATCACGAGGAATGAAGTACATCCTCATCGTCTACGTCTACAACTGCAACACAATCTTCGCGCGACCGATGAAGATAAGATCAAGCGAGGATAACATCAAGGTGTATAAGCCAATCTACAAGTACCTTGATCTCCTAGGGCTGAAACCACGTCTGTACCAACTCAACAATGATGGTATCGGAGGCACTGAAGGAGTTAATCATCGGCGAAGCATGCAGCAAGTTTCAGCTCGTACCATCTCATATCCATCGGTAGAATGTGGCAGAGAGGGCAATCAGAACGTTCAAGGATCATTTTGTTGCAGGATTGGCGTCAACGGACCCGGACTGACTAATTTATCTGTGGTTTCAAATGTTACCACAAGCCGATACAACATTGAACCTCATAATATCATCACGCATCAATCCCAAACTGTCGGCGTATGCACAATTGGAAGGATCATTTGATTTGAATGCAACACCGATGGTACCTCCGGGCTTAGTCCGGTATTACCCAAATTACTATTACCCTCAAGGTAGTGGTAATCGACAATTCCCGGCAATCATTTGATTTTAATGCAACACCAATGGTACCTCCGGGGACAAAGTTGATCATGCACAAGAAACCCGGACAGCGACGGATGTGGGGGCAGCATGGAGTCATCATATGGTCAATAGATATGGCGAAGGACAATTATTGGCGCCATAAAGTGTAAATCCCAGCAACAAGAGGATCACGGATCTGTGATACAGTGGAGTTTTTTTTTCCAAAGGTAGCTCGGATGCCAGGAATAAATTATTCCGATGCTGCACAAGATGCGACCCGTGATCTAATCACAGCATTAGAAAATCCAGCACCGGCATCACCATTCAGCGTTTGCGACGATAAATTGGCAGCGTTGAATAAACTAGTGGAGATTTTCGATTCAGCAACAGGAAGAAATGCAACAGTAACGAAGGCGATGGCAGCCAAGGCAGAAACACCTCTGAGGGTGTCGAAAATACCGATGGCAGCACCTAAAATGTTTCAGAGGGTGGCGAGGACGACGAAACCTAAGGCACCTCCGAGGTTGGAGGCAGAAATAAGATTCAACCCACCACAGACAGCACGGACGAACACAATGTCTGAGGATGGATACAGACACAGAGATATATCTGTTGCGCAGCGGAGGTTTTGCATGTGCTGTGTTGGAAAGTTTGCAGGGGGAATCATACCTTAAGCAACCAGCACCGGTAGTAATGACGATGTTGATGGCCATGGCTATCACCGATCGCGAAAAAGTAGCTCAAATGGAGTACAGGGACCTCAAGAAGCATCCAACAATGAAGAAAACGTGGATAAAATCATGTGCAAATGAATTTGACCGACTGGCACAAGGCATCAAGGGATGATTAGAGTCAAACATCACTATCTTCTTCATCAAGATGTCGGAAATGCCGACGGGACAGCGGGCGACATACACAAGAATAGTTGTCGACATACGACCACAAAAGATAGACAATCCGAGCAGGGTGCACATCACGGTGGGAGCCAACGTTACCGATTATCCAGACAAAGTGAGGACGGAAACATCCGATTTGATGACATCGAAGATCCATTGGAATAGCATGATATCATCCCCAGGAGCTAAGTATACTGTATGTGCTCAGATGTTTAAAAAACCCACCTCAACATGCCGATGGAAATGTATGAGTACACGCAGATGCATATCTCGTTAATTCTAGATGAGATCATAGAGGCGTACAAGCTGATGGAGAAGAGAAGGGATTCGTCAACATGGATATTTGACGCAGCATGTACGGATTGCCCCAGGAAGGAAACTTTTCGAACGATTTACTCGTGAAACGAATTGCGAATCACGGGTACCATACAAGCAAAGTCACACCGGGATACTGGAAGCACAACATGATGCCAACCAGTTTCACGCTTGTGGTAGACGATTTCGGCGTAAAATATACCAGGAAAGAACACGAGGACCATCTAATGGAGAGTCGCAATACGTACTATCCGGTGGCAGAAGACTGGACTGGAGGACTATATTGTAGGATCAAGTTGGAGCATAAATACGAGGAAGTCTACGTGGATATGTCGATGTCATAATATTTCGCAGCAGCACTAAAACGGTTTGATCACAAGAAGCCAATGCGGGCACAGCATCACCCTTGCCCCTACAGCCTACCGACATATGGAAAGTAATCTCAGGAAATAGAGCCGGAAGAGGAGTCACCGATGTTAACAGAGATCGGAAAACAAGAAATCCAGCAGGTCTTCGGAGTCTTTTCATATCATAGTCGTGCAGTGAATCCATCGATGTTGTTGACACTATGACGGTGTGTAAACGATGTTTTCATTCGAAAAACTACTTTGTTCAGTCTTAGAGATCTACAAATGATTTTTTGATAGCCTACTTGTGAATCGGCAATGGGTTGGTTTGTTTATAAACCCCACTCACGGCAATGTAGAGGGCCGAAAAAGGACTACTCGTCAGTAAAGCAGAACGGGCATTGAAACTGGAGGGATGATCAGAGAAGGATAGCCTCATGAGAGAACATATTTTCTGTTGTACTTTTCCAGTCAATTGCTATGGTTCCCTCCGTTAGATCCAATCTAGCAACCCTCCCGCATCAAAACATCAAAATGGTTTGTTGGTCCCCAGTGACTTGTCAGTGGGAGTACTTCATGCCCCTCAAGACCCCAAAGCAGAGGTGTAGCTTCTCTCCCTTCTCTCCTATCTTCATATTATCAGTCTCTTCTTTCATACAAAATAAATCCACGCACATGTGTTCCTCGAGATTTCATTTGGTGTAGTGAACGGTCATTGCTTTGTTCTTTCCTATGAACTTCCAGCGCCCATGCTCGTAGGCTTCAGCTAGGGTGGCGATGTACATTGAAGCCTTGCGCCGGTGTGTGACGGCGGACCTTCCTCCACGCCAATAGCACCCCATGGAGTAAAAATTGGCCGCCAGAGTATTACTGGGGAAGCCATCGTATGTAGACAGGATGGATACGCCGGAGAGCCGGCAGAGGTCCAAAATAGGAATGAGAAACTTGGACCGGTAGTAGGCGCTGTCCCAACACTTGCCGGAAGGATCTTGGAACAGGAACTCATTGTCCGGGAAATGGCAGCGTTGCATGCTTCCACTCGTTGGAGCAATTTTCCTGGGCTGATACCATATCCGCAGACATAGGCCAGGGGGATATCACACTGCCGTGTTTGTTCCCCTTTCATGGAGTCCTGTAAGGTCAGGAGGACTGCGCCCATGTTCTCGGGGAGACCCCTGGTGGGTCCTTGGGATGGCAGGGTGATTCCCAAGTCCTCCTGACGAAGATTGAAAAGTTCCCGAAAGCGAGCCTATGGTTCCAGTACAAGATGTTGACTAAGGCAGCAGTTTCAATTTCATGGCAAAGTCGTGAGCAAATGGTCCCGTCCCACGTCTTGGTGTTGTGGTCTTCTATATACTAGATGTATGGACCTGGAAGAGCAGTTGGAGGCGTTGCGGATGTCCCTAAACGCTTGTTCATCCCTTGTGTCATGAGACAGTAAGAGAATTCACCCGAAGGGGTAACATGTTCGACCGTAGTATTTTGTCGGAAATCCTGAACGACTCGGCTAGGGCGGGAGACTTGGAGGTCGATGTCATCAAAGTGTGAAGCTGCACTGCGTAGGACGCGGGCTCCGTTCGTGGACACATGGTTCTTCTCCTTGTTGGGGACGCTCGATGTAGTGTAGAGGGTGTAATGCTGGTGGGCCCATTGCAAAGTGATGGCTGGTGATACTGGGGGTGCATAGAGCTTTGTGGTCTTGAGGATATCGATGTTGAACTGTGTCTCAAACCTCTGAATGCGGCGGATGGCGTAGGTGTAACGGTTGATCGTGCCTTGAGCCCATCGGTTTGCAATGTCAATCATGCGCATGCGCTCCAGGAGGAGGAGAGCCAAATCCTCCGGGATTTCTCCCAATTCACGGCCCAACACAACGTGAGTCATGCATACCTCACACATGAAGTTGGGCACATATTCCAAGGAGGGGTAGACCTTGCCTGCCTGTTCACGCAACCGGGTGTGAAAAGGATTACCAACTCTTTGGCAGCCGTGGTGGTATATAGCGCCGCATGGGATGGAAATTGTTGATCCGAGTGGGAATCCAGTTGAGGCAAAGATGCACCGGTGGTGAGATGACTATGGGGCGACATGGATCTCACATTCCAAATATTGTTTCGGCTTGTCGGTCGATCCATGCTCGACTCGCCACCGGAACCATTGACCCAAGGGTAGTCCTAGGTGTTGTGGGGGAAAGATATGGTGTGAATCTGGAGTATAAAAGGACGACCGGCAGATCTGATGACCAGCCAGGAGGTCCAGGGACCGCGTTGCAAGGGATGGTGCAGACAATATCCACGTGTTTAGAGACATATATCCATTCTCCCATGAATAAACGAGGCACGGAAACAAATCATCTCCGTGGTGTACAGAGCTTCAGTCAATAGAAGAACGGCGATGGTGATGGATTGTCACAAGGAGTCGGGAGGGATGGTCCAGAACGAAGAAGTCTCAATGAGTTCATTAGGGATCCAGGAGTCAGAGATAGTGACATGGGTCCAAGATGTTGGCCTTGGAGGAGTGCACAGTGGGAGACGGATGGGTGATGTATGCTGGGTGATGGAGTCCAGGGCAACATGTAGCAGGTCGGCAGAGAAAGGCAAGGCGCAAAAGAGACGGGCCGTTTCCTCCTCCGGGGGGAGCTGCAAGTGGTCTTGGCGGGCCCAAAATCCGCGAGATAAACCGTCGGTTCCCTGCCAGATCATGACGTCACCTGGGACATGCACTACCTCCATTCGGCATCCCAAGGAGTCAGGTACCCGCAGCAGTGGCGCTACACGCCCCTGTGTCCATCTGGGCAGAGACTATTTTGTAGTATGTACTATATAGTGGTAACGTCTTGAAATGCTTTCGTTTTTTTTATTTTTTTTCTCCAGTCGGCATCCCAAGTTGAGTTCAAGGTATTTAATATCTCGAATCAGCGTATGGAGGGCCGGGCTGGTGGAGCTTCTGGAGCAAAGGATGTGATAAAAAACCATGTTGTCAGCAAAATAAAACACCAGGCGTCCACGGAAGTCATTAGAAGAGGAATGATGTTCAAGGGCCAGGATAATGGTTCGAAGGTCGTTCCAGTTGGATGAGCGATCAAAATGGTTGACCTGGTCTGTCCACACTCCCATCCACATGTACAACTGTGCCACTGGATCTTTTGCATCATATCACTGATTTTTGCCTCTGGTGCCGGTGCCGCTACCACCCCCCCAGTTGATGGAGAGAGTGGTAGCATCACTAGCACGTGCCTGGGAGCAAACATCAATCATCTTAGATATTTCCGTGCTTCCGGGATGGCGTTGGTTATGCTATAGTAGAAAACAGGGTTGGACGGGGCAGGGTTGCATTGGTGTGCATTGAGTCATAGACATTGCGTAGAAAAGTGTTACCAACCCGCTGAGGGGTGGCGTCGACGACCGATTGAAGGATTCCACGGATGACAGCTAGAGCTAGGCGGGACACTACATGGATGGACCTCAGGTAAGCTAGAGTCACTAGGCCCCATTGACGTTTTGACTCAGGAATGGGGAGGCACGAAATGTTGTGGGTGTCGAAAAGGAACCCCGTGTACTTGTACACTTGGGCTTGCGGGATCGTCTTGCATGACTGGAAGATGAGGCCGAGGCGGACCATCATCTCAATAACCATAACGGCTTCCAGGTCCAGTCAGCAATGGGTCTGGGACGTGGAATTAATCAGAAAGTCATCGACATGACAGAAGATCAGGCCAGCTGGGGTACCATCAGGACTTAAAGTAGCTTGGCCAGTCCCCCAGGTAGGGTGATGAGAGTCACCCATGAGCCGGGACCCAATCGTGTTGTGGGCCACATTTCCGCTGAAGTTCTCGTCCTCGAGGGCCATTTGGCGTAGTATTGCCAATTCGACTCGACATACGATTGCCGGGGATTTAGCTGCACCCATGGTAAGCCCAATGTACCAGAGCTCTGCCCCAGTGATGGGGTGGATGCATCCAAGAAATCCCCGTTCGTCTGCTCTTGTTTTGAAATAATAGAAATACTTCGATGCGTCAATGACTGATGACCAGCCGCCGTTATACAGGCTTCCAATGATGTCATGGGGGCGAAAGAAGTGGACAGGTTCGCTTGCAATATATTCATTCTCGTTACCTCTCTTCATATCAGCAAGCACCCACCATTGGTCATCTTGAATGTGTTTCTTCAGGCAGAAAGTTGGTCCCACGGCTTCCATTTTCATATCATCGGGCACTGGAGCGGGCACACCGAGGTCCAAAAGCTCATCGGTGAATGCCGCGGCGACCTTCAGTCCCTCCGGGGTCATTGGTGAATGCTACTCAAGTGGGCCTGATGGTATAGAGAGGAAGTTAATCGGAAAAACCGTGCGGATGAGCTCTTAATAGCAGGGAGGAAATTCCCATCATAGAAGTTGTAACTGCTGATGACCGGCTGCTGAATAGTTCTTTCGGTGGATGACAAGGGCTTTATGTCCTTCCTTGTAGAGCTGCTTGAAATCGCTCCAACCTGATATTGTAGTTCGGAGGGTGTGAAGTCGATCCTTGTACCAGGTGCCCGATGGCAGCAGATCAGGTGGTGACCAGTCCCATGCCTGGGCAGGAGTAGGAGGGGTGGTCGCCTGCGCTGGTGGTGGAAGTTCTTGAACTCGAAGTGGTGTTGTGGGAGCCATCCCGAGCCACACCAAAATGAAATCACCGACTGCTTGGAGAATGTGGACACTGGGGACACATGCTAGTGGTGCACAAGGGCCAGTAGTGGTTAGTTGCAGCCAGTGCAGGGGGCGGGAAGTAAGACTTTGCCAGTTCTCGGGGAAAGATATGACACTTCATTTTTTCCAGGGTGACAAGGGCGCCAGACCTGTTTGGCATCGGGCCGGAGGGGCCGAAGACTGGGCCTACGGACGTGCAACCGGTGATGCTCCATGGCTTGATGGGCTGCAGTGGCGGTTAGACCTGACCGCGAAACCATGCTTGGGGGGGATGGCAAAAGGCAGCAGAAGTTTCTTCATCGGACATGTGTGGAGGTGATCCTTGATGTGAGAGAGAGGTGCACCATGGGTGTTGCCGCGGGTGGCTTCGAAAAATATGAACACCTTCTTATCTTGGACGACGGCGGCGCCAAGCTCATGTGCTCGCATGAACCACATCATGTGATTATATCCGAGCTGTTGAATCCTCTTCCAAACCACCTTGGACGAGACTCCGTCATCCGTGACCAAAGCATGCAACTCTTCAACACAGCTGACGACCGAGGTACGAGTTGGGCCACTGCCCGCGGTCAAGCTACGTATCCAGGGGGCATCACGAACAGGCTTATTATTATTCCCTAACGAAGAAAAAGTATCCAATACAAGTAACAAATCCACAGGGTGATCAGAGAGGAAATCTTTGGGCAACCTATGTGGAGTTCCAAGGATAACTTCAGCTGCTGGACTATCTGGGGCCAAACAATCGAGCGAAGGTAGTGTAGTACTGAAATTTTGGTTCCAACCTGGCCACGCTGCCTCGGGCGTTCCCATGCTGCCACCTATCATTCCATATCGGGGAGGCGTTCCCAAGCTTTCCGTACTTAAAATTCGTGACGAGGTTAACGCGTCGATTCTCGTACCTCCACGATTATAAACTTGGTGGTAAAGAAAAGGGTTTGTGGAAACAACGACTAGTACCGGTTAGACTTGTGAACTTATAAACATGACAACACTAGGGACAAGCCATGAACTGTTAAGAACATGATATGATCAGATGAAAACATCCCGTAGGGGTCAAGACAACATAAGAAATCAGGGGGCAATCCCACAGAAATCGAATGAAAAATTCGACAGAAGAAATCAATAAAGGCTGTAGATCAGTCCCAAAGAATTCCACTGAGCAGAAATCCTAAGGTGGGCGTTTTCAACCAATTGCCAAAGGAGTGGGATGGAAGGGTGTAATTTTTCTTGGATGGTATTGGTGAGGGCGTTTACAGCTGCCCAGTGTCCTCATTGAGGTTCAAGTGAGGTATAAAACCCTCACTAGAGGACACTGTGACCATGCTCACGCGGACATAGGTAGGGAAAATCTAAAGTAGGGAAGCGGTGATCTCCACCGCCTTCTTCTTGGAGTCAGTGGTAGATAGGGCTTTCAAAACAAAGTTGGTATTGCCACCGGTGTGAATCATGGACTTGCAGTGGCAACATACATGTGGAGATGCCTGTCCCATGGCAGATCCAGTGTGGGGGCAGGAGATCTGAAGGAGCGGCATCTCATTCCAGAGGGCCTGTTCCTTAGCGTTGGACAAGGACGAGGATTTACAGCTTGCATGTTGGGTGTCGCGGAGGAATGCATATATCTGACAGAGGAATGTGAGGCGGTAAGCTGCAGAGGAGCGGATGAGGCCAAGCTTTTCGACATAGTGGTCGACCACGGTTTTGGCGGCCGGAAAACCATGTTAAGTTAGCACGAAGTTTAAATGGAGGAGGATTTGGATGACTAAGTCGAACCCGTCGGTTCCAAGGCGGGCGAAGAGGGAAGAGGCCGCCCACAACTTGATATAGGAAGCTGGCCAGCCTGCTGCAGTGAAAATTGCCTCAGAATTGCGGAAGGCAGCGCCAAGGGTGCGGGTCTTCAGGGATTAGGCATGGTGGAGGGCAGCCTCGAGTTTCTTCTCATTCTTGATGAAGGCGAGCGGGTTGTTCTTCGGGTTCCTCCACTGGCGGTCGCTTTGGAGGCCAAGAGCGTCTTGATTCGAAGGGCCACGTTGGAGCTCCTCCAGAGCCTTGGTCAGGGATGTGATATCATTCGCTTTCTCGGCAACAAAACACACACCTGGTCCTATTTCCTTGAAGGGGTCAACCATTGACTCCGCCAGTTGAAGAGTGTGCACTGGGGGGAAGCCAACCGGGGCTAAACTCCGCATGACTTAAGGATCGCTTTGAACTTTGATGCCGAAGACGGCGTTAGGGTCACCGGCACTTTCATACAGTTTCACCATGCCGGTAGGTTCCGTGGGGATGTACTCGATGGCAGTCACTTGCACCAAGCTGCCCTCCGTCGCTAAAAATTATGTGCTTCGAATTCCATGTCAAACCTGCTGAGGACAGCGCCTGGGTAGCCGACAACATAGGGGGAGATGAATAAGTAATTCCTGTTGTGGACCCTGGGCACACGGCCTACGCAGATGACCCAATACTGCATATTGAGTGGTCCTTTGAGTGTGGGCGGGTCAGCGGTAGGCGGGGTCAAGGCGGACTCCGTGGCGGCCGCTGTGGCGGAGGCAGAGGCAGCGGCAGCGGCAGTGGTAGTGGCAGCGGCAGCGGAAGTGACTACATCAGCGTCAGGGTCAGGGTCAGGGTCAGGGTCAGGGTCAGGGTCAGGGTCAGGGTCAGGG
>JALLOR010000128.1:0-13029 GCA_036939395.1 Porosira glacialis
TTGACCAACTTATGGTATGTACCCCGTATATGACATGGACCACAAATCCAGCTGTAGTGTCCCCAGCCTACTGTTGATGTATTACAGTATAGCTTGGTCTATGCATGATGCATGTTCAAAAATACCATGAGCTATTATGACAATGTCTACTGTGTCCCTGATACCCATACTCAAATCAAAAACCCAAAGATGTACCAAGATCAAGGCCCTTGGATGCTTCTCAATGTTTACTTCTATCAAGGACTTTTATAGGTCTTTCTCTGGATATTATTGCCTTTGTTACATAAGACAGGGTGTGATATTTAGGCAAGACCGTTCACCCACTCCTTTGCAAGCTCGACGGCTCACCTCCTCATTAAATATCATTGTGTAACAGGAAACATGACAAGATCACTCCAGAGAGCGTACACCACTGCACCAATGAAAAAAGGCTCAGGGGTAATACAATCGGGACCCCGCAATCGCAATATACAACATTATCAATATGAATTGGGAGGCACACATGATGGTGTTTCATGGAACGGGGATGGGTAGAATACAGCTCTTTGTTTTTCTTAGTCATGATGTGGCACCTTCCATGAGACAACAAGAGCAATGTGTGTACGTATCCGCCGAGATGTGCCAGAACTGCAACACCACTGAGGAAACAGTAGCACATATACTACAATGCCAAATTGTAACTCACCCTGAGGGGAATACTGTAGGGGGCTGGGTAAAATCCCTGATTACGGCTGGAGTAGGTATATAACCATGGGTCAAAATATAATTAAAATATTATCATCCATAGCGCAGATCTTTAGCGAAACTTAGAGAGAAAGTGTAGTCACCTTTACCCCTTATCGATATTGGACGGACGGCGCACAAAAGCTAGCGTTTCCACCCAGTTGACAAAGTGTTTAGAGAAACATGAGTCAGAGTGGTCCTTGTACATGGTATCAGAACTTACAGGCGGTGATGATCGAAATATGATGGACCACACACTGATACACTGATGGAACAAGCAGTATGCACAGACCAAGACTTCATTGGCTGATGACACTTAATGGTGGGTAGGAGTAGGATGATTAAGGATTGGATGGATGTGATCAACACCAAGCAACATGAGAATGGCCTCCAGGAGGACTTACAGCATTGCAATTTCAATACTATATGGGGGGTCACAGCACCAGCACTTGCTGTAGGGATATAAAATTGACAGTGCAAAGGGGTATTTGGGAGGAACATGAGAGACAGAACTTCCAGATGTTGGGATTGGTATTGGTATATTGTACTGATTATGGTAATACACAAGATAATTGAACTGATTACAGGGTTGGGTGTATGCATATTGAGAGTGTGCCATGTCAAAAGGTGTAACCATGTTAGCTGCCAGCATGGATAAAAACAGCAGAAGCATTGATTCGACATGTGAAAAAATGACAGCAGACCCTAAATCGGCACCTAATTACGGATTTTGTTCGAATACATCCACCACCAACCTTGACAGACCCAGGCCTAGCACATCCTTTCTAGGTAACCTTTCCAGAGTTAATATGGGGAGATGGGTACTCACATTGGTGGCAACATTTAGGCCAGGTGGGCCAAGTCCCCATGGCCAATGGGTGGCTAGTGGCAACCCTTTGGTATATGTACTAAATAGCAGTAACTGCCATAAACGATTCAGCTTTTTATCATTTCATTTGGTACATAAGATAGCATGTATGCACATGTGCCTTTGTTATTATTTGCGAGGTGGGTACTTAATGGATGATGCAAAGGAGAAGTGACTTTGCTGCGCAATGGTGGGATCCACTTTGAACATCTGAAGTTTACCGATGTTTCCATCCCCCAACATACAGTTCCATGTGCTTCCCAGTCTATGTGCTTGGAGATTTCGTTTTCTTATCAGCACTTCTTCTGCTTCTGGAGATTTGTGTGTATTTGTGGGTGTGCGTAAGCGTGACGTACTTGTTAGTTTTGTCCGGGTGGGGTTGTACTGATGTGTCACCTGTCTTGGGGTTGTATTTCCAAAAAAATCTTGCAGCTGGACCACCTTTGTCTCCAACAAAATTATATTACCAGGACACAACCTACGGGCACTTGTATTGTTCCTTCGTCCATTAACAAACACTCAACTCATATAGCATTGTATGTAGCAGCTACAGTAGCATCCTTGGATGCAAATACCCAACCTCTCTAATTATGGTCCTAAATTTCAACAACTTCGACCATAAGACAAGGATAAAGTTACCACAAAGGAAAAAAAGGCCTCAATACTTCCACTCTAAAAAAATCCAATCCAATATGATGTATTGAGGCGAAACTAAACCCTCTTGTTGTGAAAATAGGATCTTTTATTGTTAACCAAGACCCCAACTGCGCCAAAAGTACGCATCAATGTCCTCGGGAAACACGAGAAGCGTTACTTCAAAAACCCAAAGTATGTTGCTCTCGTCCTCTCTTACTCACAGCTTTACCTCCTTACTTACGTCAAAATGCATCAAACACCGCCGTACCCTTCAACAAGGAACACGGTGATTATAAACATGCATTTTGTAACACGGCGTTACAGTACCACATCGGAGCTACCCCCAACTTAAGAAAGCGGTGGATGTAACATGTAAAGATGTGCACTTAGTAACCACAGGAACAATCGCACACCCAGCGCACCTAGGACACAACCAACCACTGCATTCAAAGACGGATTACAGGCGAGGTTGGGGGCGAGCAGAATGGGCCTTTCCCGAGGAAATTGACAAACCAAAAGAGGTGGTGAAAGGGAAACCCGCCTTATGGATCCTTGAAAGATGGGCGTGGGGTGGCAGGTTGGGCACTGGGAATTTTAAGATTAAATGACATCAGACAAAATACAACACGGAGCCACCCCAGCTGATTGTTCACCGAACGAAGCATCTTCCACACTAGGGAAACTCGCAGGAATACTATGTTGGACATTATCAATTGAAAGTCTCGCAGTGGGCAGGGCAACTAGTAACATTTAACCCGGATGTGACAGCGCCACAGCCCTAGAGGGAATTGGGAGGTGGACACACAAAAGGAAAAGGCCAATCAGGAAGATGCGTGTGGAAGCAAATGCCGACCTTATGTGAGAGATGCGGATCATTCTCCGACGAATACCCAAGCTGACAGTATGTTTGATTGAGGTGGAACAACATCGGAAACGGGACCCAGAATCAATTCATGAGATATTGAATAAATAAATGGACCTCTTTGAAAAATTTGAGTATGACAACCCCGAGTGGCAAGCAATGTCCAGGTCACAAGCCTTAGACAGTTCACAAGCTAAACTCATAATTGACGGCAAAGGGGCATCAGGTGATGCATCCAAAGCCTTACAACGGGTGTACACCTACCCACGAATGAGAACGTCACTTCAGGAAAATCATGGACGGGAAAACCAAATATCTGAAAATATATAAACTGGGTATCGCGAGAAACAGTGTTAAGGGGGCAAAGAAAAAATAAGCAATCTGCAATTGGTTCTATAAAACAGGGCAAGTGAAGAAGTGCGTTTCCTTTGAAAGATAGAGTGACCAACAGATCGTGGTTACAATTAAGCCTTTAATTTCCTAGCAGATTTGGCACCTACCTTATTCATGTGGGTGGTTGCAGATCGCAGTCGCTGATAGTAAGAAGTGTAAAGTGTACGCATATGATTTATGAGATAATCCTATTAATTTCTGTGATTCTGTTTTTAATGTAAATATACGCTTGTCGAATTATGCATGGTAGGTGTTCTGCGCATATTTTTGCAGTCCTCGTCGTTTTTGTGATAGTAGCTTGTTTTTTTGGTTTTTGTTCCGATACAATATTTGCAGGGTGTGAGAGAGACTTTTTGAATCGTTTCCGTTTCATCGTCAACTTTTGTCCTCTTCGTTATCGTGTTTCTGTTCTTTTTTTCGTTACAATATATTTCCATGGGGGGGGTGGTAGGTGTTCGCGAGCGCCATTTTATCTGCTGCTTCGTCGTTTGGCACCCTTGACGTCTCTGTTTCCGTTCGGTCATGCTCCAAGCACGACCGGCGGGGATGACGACGACTTGAGATTCTTGAATCTCGACCTCGATGTCGTGCTCCTTGACGAAACACTGCAGGGAGGGCTCTTCGACATGACGCTCAGTCCCGAAGAGGGGGCGACCCGCGCCCTACCACCAAGAGGAGATGCCTGCCTGATGCGTCGGCCGAGACTGTCGAAGCTACTTGTGCGAGATCGTCGGGAGACGGTGGAATCGTCGGATCGAGATGCTTGCCTGATGCGTCGGCCGAGGCTGTCGAAGCTGCTTGTGCGAGATCGTCGGGAGACGGTGGAATCGTCGGATCGGTGATCTTGTTGCGTTTTCGTCTGGGGCTGCGACTGGGTCGGTGTTTGCGCCTGCGGTACGGGAGATCCGTTGGACAATGATTTAGACGCCGTTGTCTCGGTCGATTCAAGCGGAGACGTCGGAAGTTCCTGTCCCAGGCTGCAAGCCAGAAGCCTTCTCAATTTTGGCCTCGCGGATAAAACGACGGCATCGTCGGCAAAAAGACCGACGTGCTTTCCCGCCGCCCTTACGAACTGATCCCTGACTGACAAAGAAACGAGCCGCCGATCGTCAATGGCGTTAAGTACCGACGCGAACGCGACGGCGGATGGATCGCACCCCACGAAAGAAGAGTCACAAACTGACAGCTCAGCGATGTACCGCGACAGTTCGAAGACGTCCCGCTTGGCCGCATCGTGAACGCCGGTGGGCAGTAGCAGCAACAGGTGGGAGAGGAATGACGTCGCAGTCGGTGGATGCACGTGCCAAGTCAACGCCGTAAGGACCAGCCGCTCCATCTCTTCCACGTGGACAGGGCCGAATTGCCCTCGGCTAAGGTTCGCCAGTGTGCCCAGCTTCACCTTCCTCACTTCGTTTACCTTTATCGCGATGTACAGCGTCGTGAGACTCGCCAGCAGCGCAGTATTTCCGTTGCACCGATTGCTACGCGTGGCCAGGAAGCGATCGAAGAGCGCCATCGAAATCGCCACCACTTCCCGGGACAGATCGAAGTGGTCGGCCACATTGAACGACCAGTGGCAAATCTTTTTGCGCCACGCAGAGTTGAGCACCGACGTTCCCTCGCCGTCGCCTTCGACGCCCACGCTCACATTTCGACATACTATTCCTATGTGGACCGTGGCTCGCCTATTTTGAGTCAATAGTCTATTCCTACGTATAAGTTGACTCAAAGATTGACTCAAATATTGAGTCAACAGAATCATAGCTGTCTATGTAGGAATAAGTAATATTTGTCATTTTGATTCAATGTACGATTCCTATGTAGACTGTGGCTCGCCTATTTTGAGTCAATAGTCTATTCCTACGTATAAGTTGACTCAAAGATTGACTCAAATANGACTCAAAGATTGACTCAAATATTGAGTCAACAGAATCATAGCTGTCTATGTAGGCATAAGTAATATTTGTCATGTTTATTCAACATACTATTCCTACGAAAATCGTGGCTCGCCTAAGGATCGACCCAACACAGCACGCACATCAAAACGTCACATCGACGCAGCGACAGCGACGCAAGCAACCTTCAAAATTTGCGAAAGCAAACAATAGCGACGATCCTTAATCATATTATTATGAAGCAGTGTGTACCGACGATGCATTGTGTATAGACGAAGAAGCACGGGAAGAGGATGCATTGTGGGCCAAGGGATCTTACAATCACAGCGATGACGATGTGCCCGGATACGAAAGTGTGGTAAGGATGCTTGCAGCAGCGGACGTTCGGCGTTGTAAGGAACGACGTTGAATGGAGACACGAATGGAGATCCCGATTGTCGGACTGGAAGACGGAATGGAGACACGTAACAATCATTCGGAGGAGGAGCGTGGATTCATTGTGGGTCAAGGGACCAAGGGCCGTGCACCACCGATGCACTGTAGGCCGATGCCCCGTGCACGAAGGATGCATTGTGTGCCGAGAGACTGTCGAGAACGATTCCGAAGGCGGACGGTCCAAAACCCCATCTTTTCCATCAACCCCAACATATGAGGACATCACAAAAACTCTTTTCTTCGAAGAGAAAGGAAGACAAGCATCATGAAGACACGGGCAGATACAAAGTCCGAAAAAGCAGAAGCAATTGAAAATTCAAAGGGGGGCGAAGTAAATGCTGTCACGGAAGTGAAGGAGGAATCGGCCGCGGCGCCAGTATCGGCCCCGACAGAGGAGAAGGTTGCCGTCGAAAAAGCGGACGGCGACAACAAAACCACCTCTGCCGGCACCGACGCGGACAAATGCAAAACCGACGTTCCCAAGACGGAGACGAGCGAACCAAAGACGGAAGATCGTATCATGGACGGCACGGCGCGAAAGGTGGTGGTGCACAATGTCCTCAAATTCCTCCGCCCGAACGAAGCGAAGCAGCTCGTGGCATCGTGGCTCGAGGGCAAGGAGCACCTCGGCATCGTCATCGAAAAGTTCAAGAAACCTCCCATGGACAATTGGATTCGCGTCGTGCTCGAGAAGGAGAGCATGGTCGAGCCGTTTCTGAACGTCATCAACACGGGGGGTCCGCCGGACGAGGACGGTGGGGAGGGGGCCATGGTCAATCGGAAGGGCAAGAGACTCCATGCCACGAAGGAGAATAATAACAAACACGACAATCGAGATGGCGGGGGAGGTAGGAAGAGGAAGGGTCGCGACGGAGACGACCGTGATGGACCTTCCAAAAAGCGCGGCGATGGTGGTAATAAGTTCACTGCCGAAACGGTCATGACGGATGACGAGGTGCGGGACAAAATCACGCCCATGTGGAAAATGTCCTACGAGGACCAGCTTCAAACGAAGCACAAGGAAATGGTAAAGAAGAGCGCCATGAAGATCTGCATGCAGATGAAGAAAAAGGTTTGGTAAGCTTATTTTGCCGTTGTTCTCGATTATCGTGGATCGTGGTGCGTGTTGCAGAGAGTCACGCCGAAGGTCTCCTGCGCATCTTTCCGATGCATCGTGACCTACCTTTATGTACAGCGCACAACTCACGCTCTCCACTCTCCATACCGATTTATCCCATGTTCCCCACCCCCCTCTCCTCTCCAGGACAATGCAAAAAGAAGCGAAGCGAACCCCCAACCAGACTAAAAAAGTCATACAATTATACGATTGGGTCGACAAAAAGCGCGCCATTGAGGTAGAACTTCCCATTGCGTCTCCGCAAATCAGTGCGTATCGGAACAAGTGCGAATTTACGTTCGGATACCACCACACACCTGTTGTGAAGGAGGAGGTGGAGACGAAGGAGGAGGAGGAGAAGGAGGGAGAGGAGGGCGTCAAAGCGGAACCGATGGACGTCGATGGAGAAAGTGCAACGGCAACAACTGACGCAAAAGAAAAAGAGACTGTCGCCGCTGCCGATACCCCCGCCTTCCAAAAAACGCCCGCGGTGGGATTCCTCGCCGGAGGATGGAGGGGAGGAGTCCACCCCCCCCACCCTCTCGTCAATATGCCCGATTGGTCTTGTGGTATCGCCGATATTCTCAGCGAATTTACGAAAACGTCTCCCTTTGCTCCGTACGATTCCAAGGTCCACAAGGGACTTTGGAGGACGGTTGCCATTAGGTGCTCGGTGCGGACGGAGGAGTGCATGATGGTTGTGGTACACGCCACTCCGGCCGGAGGGGGAGGGGTTGGTGCCAGCACTGGTACTCAAGGTGGCGAAGAAGATCCCTCGATAGCTTTGTTTGAAGTGGAGAAGAAGAGGCTTGTGGACTTGCTTACTGCGGGACCGATTCCGATTCCGGTGAGGAACGTTGAAGTTCCGAGCGCCCAAGAAACACGGGAAGACGAGGTGAAGGAGGGCGATGCCAATGAAGAGGTGAAGGAGGGCGATGCCAAGGAAGAGGTGAAGGAGACGAAGACGACGGCGTCGTCGGCGCCGCTGCGCGTCACATCCATTTTCTTTCAGCAATACGAAGGATTATCGCAACCTCCTCCGGAGCATCCGGTCCAGGTTAGTTTTGATGTTCGTATTTACTTGCTGGGGGTCTACTTCACGTTCTTCAGAGCTCTTATTGCCCCACATCGCTTTGATACGGAGTACTCATTGATGCTTACTAATAATCAATTTACCCTCATATCTGCTCCACTCCTCGTTGCTGCAGCACGCGTACGGAAAGAAAACGATTGAGGAACGATTGGGAAAATGCACTTTCCAAATATCCCCGGGTGCTTTTTTCCAGGTCAATACGGAGGGAGCGGAGGTGCTATACAACCTAGTCGTGAATAAGATCAAAGAGGTCACCGACGAACCGAAAAAGACCATCCTCTTTGACGTCTGCTGCGGAACAGGCACGATCGGACTGACGTGTCTGAAGGAAGGCGTCGTCGGTCGACTCGTGGGGGTGGACATCTCCGAACCGGCGATTGAGGATGCGAAACTAAATGCCAAGAAGAACGGGTACGACCAGGAGGCGACGACGCGCTTCGTCGCAGCCCGCGCCGAGGCCGTCCTCTCCGCCGAAATGAGACGGATCGATCCGTCCACGCCCATCGTGGCCATTGTCGATCCCGCCCGGGAGGGTCTGCACGGATCGGTGATTAAGACCTTAAGAACCAATGAAAAGGTGCGGCGTCTTGTGTACGTTAGCTGCAATCCCACGGGGTCTCTGGTGCAGGACGCTTCGATGCTCTGTGCCCCTCCTACGAAGAAGTATGCTGGAATGCCGTTTCGGATCACGGAGGCACAGCCGGTGGATATGTTCCCATTTACTTCGCATTGTGAGATGGTCATGACGTTCGATAGAATGACCGAGGAGGAGTGCGGAATTGTGAAATGTGGAGCGGATGCCAAGAATGCGGATGCGAAAAAGGTGGATGCCAACAAGGCGGACGCTGGCAAAGTAGATGTCAAGGCAGATGCTGACAAGGCGGACACTGTCAAGGCGGATGCCGACAAGGTGGATGCAGACAAGGCAGAGGCGGATGCCGACAAGGCAGTTGCCGTCAAGGCGGATGCCGCCATGGCAGATACTGGAGACACCAACAAGACAGATGGCGGTGGAGAGTGAAACCGCGTTAGAGTAGGCTCCCGGTGTTTTTTCTCTTCTAATGGATGGACATCATGCTGTTAAAGATACCGTTACATTTTCATAGAAGACTTTTTGCAGTGCCCGAATTGAAGCATATTTACTGTACACAAAGAAATTAAATACTTAGACTGATTGCCAATGGTGTATCAGATGATTAGAGTGGCTCATCGTTCTCTTTTGATAGTTTCTTTGAAGTTGCTAGTTATAAATATTTCCAAAATAATCACCTCAAGCCGTTCAGACAATGATATTAGTTAGTGAGTTTTCACACCTGGAGCACTTGATGGTAGGTACTGGGCAGTGTATCTAGTTGCTTCTTCACAACAGAACCAACTTAGCATCGTAAAACAATGGACATTATGTGCCCCGCCAGAGCGTCGTCGGACGCCGGACGTTGTAATTGTGCCGCATGTGACGATGCTACCGGTGTCACCGCTGTTGAGGCATCGATAATGGTAATTCGCACGAGTCACAGCACCCCACCAGATAGCCAGAGGGACCGCATTCATCTTGGATGAAGAGAGGGCGTCGAGTTTGTCTTGGGCGTTGCTTTTCGTCTCCATCGATCAACTGTCATTAAAAAACGGTCAGCGGTTATTCAAATCAATTGGTGGTCCTTTGTTTGCAATTTTCGGGAATTATGACGCACTATATTATTCATCGCTTTCCCGCTTTCTCTCATCGGTCCCTCTTATGCCCATACTAGACGACGCCCTCCTGCAATTTCCGGGAATTATGTTTATATTTCAAGACATACACCCACTCCTGTAATTTTGTACATACAACAATTTTTTTAGCCAAACTTTAGGAGTAACAGTAGAAACACTTTGAATAGTTTGAGTAAACTTATGACAGACAAATAAATATATCCAATTTTGTTTTAAATTCTTTAAGATTTAATCACAAACCTATTAGATAACAAAAGTATAATATATTTCATATCATACACCCAAGCTTGTAATTTTTACATGCAGCAGATTTATCGAACCACACCTTAGGATTTGTTTTGACTAAATGAATCACAGATAAATAAATATATATTCATTTCTTTTTTTAAGCTTCTATTAATCACATTAAAGTTCCTTACAGCTCAAAATGATAATCCACACAAGTTAATTACATTGCCAATCAAGAAGTGTCTCCAAATGATCAATGTGTTTCTGATGTTGGTCAGTACAGTATTCATGAAGGTTTATTATTAAGCACTGTGTAATCCATGCATGAATCAAATGGATTTCAAATAAATGAAGATCCTATTTTAATTCTTCAAGTGCTTCCAGTAAAGTTGTTTACCATATTACATCATATGTTTACATTTTTTCGACCCTCACAAGTTTCTTCAAACAATAAATAACATTTATTAGGTTAGCAAGCATTCCTATGTATATTCTAAGAAACCGGGTCATCCATGTGTCTATCAGATGGATCTCAACCAAGTGAACTTTTGATTAGCCAGTACTTTCAGTAATTCCTCCTTTCCACCTTTCAATTACAATATATCTTTATTCTTAACATAGTGGGTAAATTATGCTTCATGAGCACATATAAAATCAACATATATTTGAATCACTACCAAATATTAACTTTTGTTATTTAATGTCCCTGCCCTTCTTGACATGTTAGGGGAAAGGAAACCAGTCACCAGATTTAGCCATTTTCTTCATTTTTCGTGGATATATATTTTAATTTATCACATGCCCATTACAATATTTTTTTCTTCCTTACATGGGGGTGATGTATGCTTCAATAACAAGGGTGTTTTGAGTTAATGTCCCTTTCCTTTTGAAATATTATTGGGGAGGGAAACATGTATCAGATTTATCCAAGCTTTGTCATGTATTTTAAATAATTTTCCACCTTCCCATTACAATATTTCTTTATTCCTTACATGGGGTGAAATTATGCTTTGCGATCACATAGAAAGTCAAATATATGTGTGTCCCTACAAATAACAATATATTTTTCATTTTATGTCCCTGTCCTTCTTTAAATGTTAAGGAGGAGGAAACATGTCACCATATTTAGCCATTCTTTGTCATGGAATTTTTTTAATTTGCAATTTACCCACTACAATATTTCTTTCTTCCTTACATGGGGGTGAATTATTCTTCAATAACAATGGTGTTGTGATTTAATGTCCCTGGGCTTTTAAACATATTTTTGGGGAGGTAAACAGGCACCCAATTTAGCCAACATTTTTCATGGGGGGTATTAATCATTTTCTAACTCCCCATTACAATAATTCTATATTATTTACATGGGGGTAAAGTATGCTTCATGAGTAAATAGAAAATCAAGATATCTTTGTATCACTAACAATAACAATTTATTTTCATTGAATGTCCCTTTACTTCTTGAAAAATTAGGGGGTAGGAAGCCAGTCACCATATTTATCCATTCGTTGTCATGAGTATTTTTTTATTTACCACTTCCCTATTACAATAGTTCTTTTTTCCTTATATTTGGTGAATTATACATCAATAACAATGGTGTTGTGATTTAATGTCCCCGTTCATATCAAAAACAATTGGGGAGGGAAACATGCACCAGATTTATCCACACTTTATCATGAGTTGTTTTATAATTTCCACCTTCCAATTACAATATTTTTATATTCTTTACATGGGGATTAATTTATGCTTCATGAGCACATAGAAATTAAAAAAAATATGTGTTTCAAAACCAATGACAATGTATTTTTATTTAATGTGCCTGTCCTTCTTGAAGTATTAGGGGGAAGAAAACCAGCCACAATATTTATCCATTCTTTGTTATGATTTTTTTCTTATTTAACACCTAACAATTACAGTATTTCTTTCTTCCTTATGTGGGGGGTGAAGTATACTTCAATAACAAGATGTTTTGATTGAATGTCCCTGTCCTTCTGTACAATGTTTTGGGGAGGGAAGTATGCTCCAGATTTAGCCAAAGTTTGACATGGAAAGGTTTTATAATTTTCCAATGCCTCATTACGATATTACTTCCCTATTACAATATTTCTTCCTTCCTTACATGGGGGTAAATTTGGCTTCAATAACAATGGTGTTGTGATTACATGTCCCTGTCCTTCTAGAAAAAATGTTTGAGAGGGAAACAGGCACTATATTTAGCCAATCTTTCCCATGGGGTGTTTTTATTATTTTCCACCTTTCAGTTACAATATATATTTCTTCTTTAAATGGAGGTACAGTATGATTCATGAGAAAATAGAAAGTCAAAAAATATGTATGTTACTAACAATAACTTGCTGATGCATACTTCCCATTGGCGATCCATCAAAGGCTCAAGCCAAGGCATCCATCAGTGTCATCTTTTTTTTTAAATTTTTGAGGGAAATTATGTCAGCCGTGTGTCAAATCATCCAGAAGATAATATGTGATGGGTCTTTGTCAGCCACTGGGCCACCCAGATCTATTTGAAAAACATAATATCATACCGCTACCTCAAGTTAGAATATATTAAATAAAACATTACAACATAAATATATTCGGATTTATTATCAAGTCACTATACTTGATAATTAATAACTAAAAATAACACTCTAAGATAGAAATAAGATAGCAGCACAACATGAGAGATGGTATGGATCATAGTACATTCCATGATTACGTGACACTAATTCTATTTCAGCGATCATAAAGTGTTTTAGCTAAAACATTCATTCACTGTAAGATCATGATATCAAAGCCTATCAATATGGATAGGATGTGTAAAGATATAGCTTAATAGATCATTTCCACATTTGCTACTTGTCAAAGCTCATAGATTAAATCATATCATCATACGTACTTTATTTATAAGATTCTTGCAATAATATGATTTTCACTAATATTTGAGTTGCTGTGCCACAGTGAAGTCCAACACGACAGGGTGAGTTCCTGCAGCACAATACAGTAGCACATATATATGCAAATAAAATGGTTATCGATGTTAACTTGTATCTTAAAAACGAAAACGAAGAGATA
>JALLOR010000129.1:0-12761 GCA_036939395.1 Porosira glacialis
GTAAAAACTAATTTTAAAACCCACAATTTTGTCAAATTACACAGAAATGACAAGGGATACATACATCAAATATGAATATATTCATTGCGTAACATTATTTCTAGAAGCACAGTTATCATTGATAGGGTTTTATTAAACAAATATTTAATTGTGATAAAAATAAAATTTCCCTAGTTAATTTAATAAAAATTATTATATTCAGAGATCACTGTACAGATTATTTTGTTTCTATTTGTATTTTTCTGACAATAAAGCTATTTTACGTAAATATCCTTCAAATACTAAACATTATTGAAGAAATAATGTAACCGTATGAATATGATAAAGAGCAGTTAGAACCATAGTTTGACCACCATATGTTTAAACTATTGTAGTTACAATAACTTCCACGTAGTATGTTCGATCGCATCAATACTAGTATTAGGAACTGGTACTAATTTAGAATAGGTGTCAAGTTAGGTCATGTACCGTAGGAGTACTCATTAGAAATTACGGAAACTTAACGGTTGATACTGTACCTACGTAGAGACCAAAATACAGTTGTGGTACATTTTAACGATTCTTTGTAGTAACGGAGCTACATTTTAGCGGACTGGGTTGGATAACAACTAAACCTATATCAAATCACGTATGTAATTTATACTTATAGCGGTCACACATCTTAACAGACATTTATAATCATAACACCGTATTTCCGTTAAACCGTATCTCAATTATTTGTACGAACCTTTCTACATCTTTCTACGTAGTACCAGTATTCTAGCTCTGTACAAAAATGAGTATTCCCGCATTGGCGCATTTATTTTATTTATTTTGATTGCCTACACACGATCGTCCGCGGCGTCTCTTGCCTACGGCTAAATTCCTCATTCTTTTCTCAGTTAAAAAAAGAGAAAGCCCTTCCAGCCCAGCGCTCCTTCGGTCTTCCGTCCTCGTCCTCGCTCCTTATCGCTGTGGACGGATGGTCAGCCTACCGCGGCGGGCGGCCATTTGATGCGACGAGCGTGGCAGGCGGGGGATACGTCGCCGTCCTGGTCGGAGGGTTCGACGGCGCTGAGGGCTTCTTTCGATCCGATGGACGATGTTGAGGTCGTGCGGGAGCACATGGGCCAGCGGACAGCGGACGGTTGATCTTCAAGCCCTCGTCCTCGCTGACGGTCGATCAACCTCCATGGGGAGAGCGGGCGTCTCTTTGACGATGGCGGCGGCGAGAGGAGTCAGAGTCATCGGCTGACTCCGCAGAGCAGCACCTGTGTCAACGTCAACGCCAGCGTCAACGCCAGCGTCAACAACCACGTGAACACCATCAATGACGCTTGTGTCGCCGACAACGATTTGTGTGATGACACTGACGATCCGCCCCCGCCGCTACGAGCGGTTGCCGCCACCGCTTACACCGCTACGACGCCAAGGGGCAGTTACAGCGGTGACAGCGGCAATGGCGGTTACAACGCGTACAACGCGCCGGTGTCGCCACTCACGCCCCGCCACAGCAATGACGACGATGATGATGATTGCCGTCCCAACATCCTTCTTCGCCGCAAACGCATCGTGCCCGACCTGCTTCCACTGCCTTCGGAACAACTGCCAACCGTTACTTCCGCCACGATGGCTATGGCGGCGACCCGCTGTTCCGCCAACGACAACGAAGTGAACGGACAAACAAAGCAGCACCCCAGCCCAACAAAACAACCGCGGCGGACGAGGAAGCACAAGAGGATACATCCAGATGCTCATCCTGTCGACTACGATCATGGCAGCGCTCAAGAAGTCTGCCACGGCAGCGGCAGCGGCAGCGGCATCATGGTGAGCTTCGTCGAGCAAACCGCCTGCTTGTGCGACTGCATCCACCCTCAAAAGAACACGTGCACAGCGTCAGCGGCGGGAAGAGAGGACGGGACAATGGTGAGGAGATTGTGGGGAACACCGACGGCATACACTGGGAGTTCTTTTTCGATAGAGGCGGCAGTGAGACTCAAAGTTGTGTTGGTGGCGGGTGTTCCAAAAAGATGCAGCGTGTCGTGGTGTGGTGGTTGGAATCACAGTGGGGGGACAGAGGTTTTTGCACAAGAGGAACACAATTTTGATGTGAAACTTACGTGTATCGATCCCTTATTTGCTTCGAGATTTGTTTTTTGGGAAACATTGATAATTTTTGTGAGGCGTTTGTATCATTCATGTACACATCTTGTGAATGCATATATTGTGTGCACATAAGTGCATATCTTGTGAGAGTGCCCATTGGGAGCACATATTGTGTTCGCATCTCGTGCTAACATCTTAGGAATAGTTCCTACTTATCTTGGGAGTGCCCAGCTTGTGCTCACATCTTGTGTTCCGAATATCATTAATGTACATTTCTTGTGTGAAAATCTTGTGTTCCCATCATATGTTCACACTTTGTGTTCATAGCATGCGTTCACACCTCGTGTTCTAATCGGGTGTGTGAATATCACATTCGCGTATTGTGAAAATTTCGTGGAAGTGCACATATTGTGTTCCCATCAGGTGTTCATACTATTTGTGCACATAATTTATTTTGTTCATGTACAAACCATTAATTTTGAATGCGTGTTTTACCTTCTTCCCTCCTCATCCCCGCAGCAACATCAGGGGGAGTGCGACTGCGACAAAACTCGTGTCCCACGCCACGAAAATGGCCGCCAAGAGGCCGCAACAACAATACCAGGAGGTCCCTTCTCGGGTCCCCACGCCCAAGCCTTTCTCCTGAGCCTCGCCTTTTTTGCACTGTGGACCCCCCAAAACCTCCTGGCGCCCAATCTCACCCAGGCCGCCGATGACTTTGGTTTCGGTGACGATGCACGGGCGCGGGATGTTTATTTGGGGAGCAATCTGGCATTGGCGAGTGGTGTGTTGTGTCTTCCGCTTTCGGCGCTGGTTGGGTTTGCTGCCGATGTGAATATGGATGTTGGGAGGGTGAATTCAAAGGTGAATGGTGATGATGGTGATGGGGGTGGTGGTGCCAATGCCGGTGTTCGTAAGGGTTGCGGCCACCACAGCGCAGTAACGCCAGCGTCACCCGCACCACCACCACCACCAAGAATACGCATCCGTAACCGCCGCACCGTCATCGTCACCGTAGCCACCCTCATCGGCGCCCTCTCCTCCTTGGCGACGGCCGCCTCCACCACCTACCTCCAACTGTTGGTGTCAAGATTCATCAACGGTGCGGTCATGTCGGGAAGTGTCCCCGTCGTGTTCTCGCTGTTGGGGGATTGGTTCGACGATGCCGAGAGGAATGCGGCGAGTTCGGGATTTACGGCCATGATGGGGGCGGGCATTATTTTGGGACAGGTGTACGCCGGTGAGTTTTATTACTAATGTATTGTTGTATTATTGTTTGTGTTTTGTGTGTGAGAGGACGCATGTATTTGTACCGGTGAGTATCGTTTTTCTTCAAAATCTTCCTCCACTTCACTTCAACCTCACTCAACTTTCCTCCAAAAACAAAACCAACAAACACGTGCGTGCCCCGTTCAACCCAACTCAACGCTCCAAACCCAGGTTGGACCGGCCCCACCCGAGGATGGAGACACTCCTTCTACGTTTCCTCCCTCACCGCCACAGCCGCCGCGTTACTCGTCGCCTTCAAGGTCACAGAACCCCCCCGCGGCGGCAAGGAACGTGCTCTCCAAAGAATGATGGCCGAAACCGGCAGGACGTACGATCGCAAGCTCACGAGAGCGCGCCTCGTGGCGGCGCTGACGGATCATCCGAGCAACGTGCTGCTGCTGCTGCAGGGCTTTTTCAGCAATGTTCCGTGGGGTGTCATGTTTGTGTTTTTGAATGATTTCTTGGGGCAGGAGAGAGGATTGACGGTGCCGGATGCGACGGGTTTGGTGGCCGTGTTTGGGGGAGGGTGTGCGGTGGGTGGGGTGGTCGGGGGGTTTCTCGGACAGTCGCTGAGCAGTGGGAGTGGAAACAGCGGCAATGGCGACCCCCGCCGCCGTCTTCCCCTCTTCATGTCCATCGCAACCCTTATCGGCATACTCCCCTTTTTGGCATTGCTCGACGATCCCTCCTACCACGGCTACGACCGCCCCTCCCTCTGGAAACCCTGCCTCTACGCCTTTTTTGCCGGCTGTATTTCGAGTCTCCCTAGCGTCAACGTCCGACCGTGCCTTATCAACGTCAATCCGCCGGAGCTGCGCGGTGCGGCGCTCACGGCGGCCAATCTCATTATCAATTTGGCGAGGGGGGCTGGGCCGACGTTTTTGACGACTATGATGGGGGTTTGGAACATTGATCGGACGTATGGGCTCAATGTACTGGTGAGTGAGGCAAGGAGTGTAATAGGATGGGATCGACAAAATCAGGAAAGCAGCGGCGGAAATGAGTGTACCTTTTTTGTGTGAAAATATTTTGTTTTTGTTTTTGAAACCTCCCCCAAATGATTCCAATGAAAACACTTCTTTTTCGAATCCCGCGCCTTACGCGAAAAAATATCGCCTAATAAAACCGCCCACCGTGTTTGTCCTTTCTGACAAAACATACTCCTCGACGAAAAATGATGGTTCACAAAAAACGTCAAAACATGAAAAATGCAAAAAAGATTGCCGTATTCTGGGTCATCACCGCCGTCCAACTAGCTCTCCTCGCCAAAACCCTCCCCGCCGATCAGGACAAGATGGAAGCGGAACTCGCACAGTACGCCGCTGGCCTGGCACATGAACACGATGACGATGAAGAAAAGGACTGCAACCACGACGGCAACAACGCCCACAACCGAAGCGGTGGGGGAGGAACATACGGGTCCTTCCTATCGGATAACGACACCCTTCGTTCCACTCGCAGCTATCGCAGCAACATCTCCGCGACCCCGAACCACCACTATATTGGAGGAGGTGACGCGGAGTCGCACGGGGGCGGAACCGCCTATACCGATTATACCGCCATAACCCAGGATGGAGACACAAGCCTTGCGGCCGTGAGTATCGATGATCGGGTGGTGTCGTTTGATGCGCAGGCGGCACGAGAGAGTTTGCATTTTATGGGGGAGGCGTTACGAGAGATTGGTGATGGTTTTATTGTTGTTGGTGGTGGTCAGGCGTGTGTTTCTGGTTGAAGATGAATGCATTGGTGGTTGATTGATGTATGCATGGAATGAGATTGATAAAGTATGTGTCCAATAGTCTGCCAATACTTTCAGAGACGACCTCTTCCGAAGTGACTGTACAAATATCCAATTTGTTTGTTCTATTTTTGTTGTTGTTCTAATTTTTGTTCTAGTTTTATTTAATGATCAGCTCTAAATATCCATTATGCATGATCTTGAACTTGTTACCGTAGCGCCATCGTTTTCTTTATCGGGCGATGAATTTGACGCCGCCGAGGCCGAGGACATTGCGAAAAGATTTTGCTATCCAAAAATGCGTCTTCAAATAAGGTTTTTGTGGCCAAGGTTTTTCAAAAATGTCTAAATTAGTGCGGATCGGTAAAAAAATAGAACACTTAATTTCTTTCCACTGTAACAGTATTTTACTGCTTTAAACGACGTTGCATTTTGTGTATTACTTCTCACGACGTCTGTTTTTTACATTTTGTTTACCCATGGTTCACGCGTTCGATAAATTCAAGTGGCCTTTAATATCAGCCGTTTTCGTTCATTAAAACTAAAGAGTTTCTCTATTATCTTGAATCTATTGATCTCCCTACAGTACTGTACATACGGAAACGGGCGTACACAAGCTTGTATATTGCCCAAGACAGCAACAACACAGTGATCAACGCATGAACCACTTTTTGTCAGTCATTCTATGTGTATATAAAATCTAAATTCTTTCATGTGATACCTTTTCCAGCCATGATAAAATGCACACTGCTGAATTGTGTATGTCCTATCTTGAATATAGTGACCTTACTACACTAATTTATCTTTGTAATCTATAAAAGTTGGTATAATGCCCAAACCAGCCACAACACAGTAATCAACATACGAATCAATGTTTGCCAGTCATCCTATGTGTAAATAAAATATGAATAAGTTCATGTGATACCTTTTCGATCCATGATAATGTCACACTATTGAATTGTGTGGCTCCTATCTTGAATCTTTTGGTCTCCCTAAAATTCCTGTACCTATAAAATCTAGCATATACAAGCTGTTTTTTTTTCAGCTAGCCATCAGACAGTGGGACGCAGTCATGTTTTGTATATAAATCTAAATTCATTCATGGTATGCATTTTTCATCTATGATAATAGCCATACTATTGAATGTGGTGTCTTCTATCTTGAATATATTGATCTCCCTACACTTCTGTACCTATAAAACCTGGCATCTCCAAGCTGGTGTATTTCCCAAACCAGCCACAACACAGTGATTAACAAAAATCATATGTGTCAGTCATCATATGCGTATATAAAACCTAAATTAATTCATGTAATATCTGTTCCAGCCATGATAATGCGTACACTTTTAATTTTTTTTCTTCTATCTTGATATCGATCTCCCTACAGTTATTTACCTATGAAATGTGGCATACAAGCGAATGTATTTGCACAAACCAGCCACAACACAGTGGTCAACACATGAACGCATTGTTTGTCAGTCATCCTATGTGTATATAAAGTTTAAATAAGTTAATGTGGTGAATTTTGCATCCATGATAATACCCACACTATAGAATTGTGTGTCTCCTATCTTGAATATTTTGAACCCCCTACAATACTGCCCCCGTGAAATCTGGCATACACAAGCTGGTACATATATTTCCCAAACCAACCACAACACAGTGATCAACACATGAATCGTTTTTTCAGTGAACCTATCTGTATACAAATCCAAATAAATGCATATGGTTATTTGTCCAGCCATGATAATACCCATCACTGTTGAATTATGTGTCTCCTATCTTGAATATATTGATCTCCCTACTTATGAAACCTAGCATACACAAGTTGATGTTTCCCCCAACCATCCACAGCACAGTGACGAACACACAAACCATTTTTTTCAGTATTCCTATGTGTATATAAATCTAAATGAATTCATTATATGCCTTTTCCATCCATGATAATGTCCATACCATTGAATTTTATGTATCCTATTTTGAATATAGTGATATCCCTACATCAATGTACATATAAAATCTGGCATACATAAGCTGGTGTATTTTCCAAACAATCCACAACAAAGTGATCAACACATGAACCACTTTTTGTCAGTCATCCTATGTGTATAAAATAAAAATAAAATGCATGTTATACCTTTTATATCCACACTATGTAATGCCTACACTGTTGAATTGCGTGTGTCTCCCATCTTGAACATATTGATATCCCTATAGTACTGTACGAAATCTGTCATATACAAGCTATAAAAAAAAATCACAGTGTTATCAAGTATCTACACGAAGACTTGGAGAGACACCAACCAGTATCCTTGTTTGCATATGAGGGTGCTAGGTGCAATTTGGCAGGTATGTATGTGTGTGTGGTCACAGCTACTACTAACATTTCCAAAGTGCTTAACAAAAACGATAGGAGAATAATTCAACACTGAAATGAAAGGATATGTACATATTGATATGCATTTACAAATTTAGGGAGATTGATGTGTACGGCGGAATATGGTTAGTACCAGGTCACTAACTTGTAGGGAAAGGAGGCTGAAATTCAGTTTCTCCACAGCTGGAGGGTGTGCTGGAACATGACATCAACGCGGGAATATGCGAGCATGGAGAATCACGTACCCATAACCAGCTGCAAGTACTACTTCTTCAATATTTCCCTTGGAAAGGTAGGAGCTAGTACGAATCACCAACCAAAATACGCTAAGACCAATCCGTGAAGATTGGTAGAGGCGAGAAGGTTGGAGGGGGATTCTTGGAACTACCGGGTAGGTACGATAGGTCCCTGCTGGTTCGGGGACGCGAAGTCGATGGTGTGATTGTGTGTGAGGTTGGGATATGATTTGGGAATTCTTGCGAGTGCCGTCGCAAGATCTTGTGGTAGTATCAGTAGGACGATTTCGCGTCAATGACATTTTTGGTATGCGGAGGATGGAGTTTGGGCCATTGTGAGGCAAGTGGGAGAACCGTGCAAGGTACCAGTGTTCACTAGCACATGACGGTGGTCAGGGATTTAGTGGGACTTGTTGTAAGGGCCTGTTGCCTGTTGTCAGGCTTGGCATGGCAGTTGGTGCTGGATAGGCACCGTACGCGGGATTATGGATGGCCTACCTTCTATTTTGTCTCCATCTGTGTAGCAATTTACTTAGTTCTGTATGGTGTAGTACTGGATGATACCCAGCTTCAAAAGTTAGTCCAGACCGTCGAAACCAGACCTTTCAATAGTGTTTTATTTAGTTTTAGAAACGATAAAGTAAGCTCACAATTTGAATCCAATTTAGTGTTGATCAACTTTCTAGTCGACACTATCACGGGACGCCGTGTCAGTCGATTTTCCACATCAGTTTCCTCCTTGATCTCCACGCACAACTGACCGGTGCTGGGAAATTATTCCTGCACGCTACCAATCTTCCCATTCAGCCCGGGAGCGTCGGCGAGGGAACAGAGGATCACACGGTGGCCCCTAAGTTCCTCCACGTTCGAATGTTAAAAACTGAAGCTGGTAGGGTTTTGAACACTGGATGGAAGATTTTTTACCTCGGTTCAACAAGATTGTGCTTTTCGTGGTTCCGATGTATTTTCAAACATCGTGTAGTACTAATGTACTACGTACAACAAGTTAAATTAGGCTACAGTACCAGCAGGGTAGAATATATCACTAGCTATCGTGCGTTAGAATGTGGGAAAATGGGACTACAAACCTTTTCAGTTGTTATTTTGTTCATCGAAATATTAGTTCCGCCGTTCCGCATGTACATGCGATTTTTGCTATCGTGTAACCATTGGGAATGAGGCTGTGCAACTAAAAACCTATATGCTCGTTGTGTTGACGTCCTTGGAGTGAAAAACCATCACCCCTTCAAACCGTTTTGTCCTGTTAATTTCTTTCGTATGCTTTGTAGGAATTCTTTCGTTTGGGTGTTGGAAGATGTGGGACATGATACTAATGTTGCGTCTTTACAGTCGATCGTATTACCTGAACTTTAATTACTAGAACAAGTACGTACTACGTATGTTCAAGTCCAAGACAATGCACGTACTATACCTACCTACCCACCTGTCAATCTATCTACTAGAATATACGGGGTATTCACACCTCAATCGTTAAGAATGCGCGTGTTTACCACACAAGATACACGTTTCCAGCAGAAACAGGATTGATGGAGTCACTGCAGTATTTCAATATTTCGAATTTAGTTCATAAAAAGAAAGCAGAGATTCAGATTCAATCAATTTAACAAGATGTGCGCACCTGCCAAATATTTATTTGATGAATATTATATCTTCTGGGTAGCACTTTAAGAGCTTTTGCGTGTAATTTGTCATTAAAACTACCAATTTAACTAGATCTACGTAACCTCAAATTTTGATAGAGTTTATTTTTGGTGCTTGATACCTCGTAAATCCTATGTTCTAGTCCAGAGAGGACGTTAAATGCTGATCCCGCAGAAGAAACAGAGTCTCGAGCAAGGTGACCAAGTCAACATCACCGTGGAGATTCAAGCTCGTGTCTATCGCATCCTGTGCTGCCCCAACGTGAGCTCCATGCCATCCTGGTGGCATAAAATTAAAATGGACATCTCGATTCCTGGCTGGCAGCCACACACCAAGTTAGCTATTAGAGGGATAGTGGGCTTGTGAGGTAGATAGTTCATAGCTTGGAAATTAGACAATCGCAGTAGAGGAGAAGGTACGTCACACAGTTAAATATGTATCGTTCAAGCCCTGGCAAGCACCACGGCTCTTTTGTTGCTCTACGGATTCCATACTTAACGATGGGGGTCTGGCATGTACAGTCCTGTTCTGGTAAGTTGTGGGAATACTGTACTGTATTTTACTACATACTACTAATAAACTAACTAGTCCCTACTAGAGCTAAAAATGAAGGAACAAAATTCAAATTAAACGTACAAGAAAACCATTAACACGAAATAAAAATAAAACACACAACCAAGTAGCTTCCAATTGGGATATTCACTATGTACAATCTACTGGTACCTGATCATATCAATATCTCCTCGGGTGTAATGTGCACTGGCATTCTTTCAGGTGACGACAGACAAGCTGCTTGATAAGTATAACTGCTTTGTCTACTGAGGACATGAATTTCCTGCAAAAAAAGAACATATGGGACGCACAGTTTGATTGGCATATTGAACTCAACGCCGCAGACCTTGATTCTACAACATTTGCATATTTTCTTAAGGGCCTTGTTCTTTAAAAGGAACTTGCCGCAAAAGGTCCTGTCCCCAGAACTTTTGATGAATGATGGCAAGTCTGCCATGCTCATCCAAACAAACTTCGAACAGTCACTGAATGGGTACCGTTTGTGGACGGCGCCACTGGTGGAGTTATGATTCGTTCCTGGGTGTGAAGTACCTAGCTCGTATATTAGGCGACCCTTGGACGATTCGTTGCCAACGAAAGTCAACAAAGAATCTTCAATCATTATCTTCGCCCTTTTCAAGTTTTTCTTAAAGTCGTCACTGTGACCAGGCATTGGGTTAATGATGATGTGCATACCAGTAGATAAATCGTGCATGCCAGTATATAAATCAGGACCACACTTTACATGCATTGAACAATTCGTATGTGTTTTGATCTTTTTCGTGTTGCATCTATGCTCCCCAACAAGATTAACTGGGAAGTATGAACATAGAAGGGTTTTGAAACATGTCAGCATTACAAAACACAGCAGCACCACCAAAAGTTACATCTAAAAACTTACGAAGCATCTGTTTCTTTTCAGACTTGGAGGATTGTATTCACATCGGAAGTTTTAATTTACAGGTGGCCGCATCACTCTCGACGGTCACGATGGTTCTCTCGGGTGAATATTTCCTAGTTTTACTCGGGCGCGGGACCACCTCACCTGATGATACGCTGCTTGCATTGTGATCAAAAGATTCATTCGAATTGAATATCGAGTAAGCGGGGTCGCTTCAAAATTCACCTCAAAGTTAATTCCTTGCTGTACATTGGCAACGTAACCGTGCTGCAAGCGCAATCCTCCAATGTATCATTCCACTGGGGGTCGTATTCACCGTTCGGGTATTTTGAACCTTCATCGCTGATTTGTTCCTCTGACCATTCTCTTCTTCGCACACTGACTCATTACTCTGTGCAGCCAGTGCAGCGTTGGGCTCCATCGGTTCATCGCTGCCAGTCCCGATCGAAACAGTGGTCGATTCTTTCAATGAAGGCTCAAGGTTCGGCGGATCGACCACGGAAACAACCTTTCTGTATATTAGTCGCCCCGATGCAACAGTCTCTTCGATTTTGAATTTGTTTTCGTCCATCCAAATAATGACCGAATAAACAAACTCATTCTTTCCGTCAACTTCACGAGGTAAGACAGCTATAACTTCGCCCTCTACTTCCTCGGAAGACGCATCAGATTCGACCGCCGTTGGCAAGACGTGAACAGTGCCGCGATACGCAAATGCGAGCTCTTCCTCAGCAATTGTATCCGTCGACACACTGCCGCCATTTCCCGGTCTCACCCCGTAAAATATTTGTCGTGATGAAAAATCCATCGACGCCGATGCAACAACTCCGTACTTTCCGCCGCCCACGCTTCCGTAAGTGGCTCCCGTGGAAGTCGCCGTCGTGTGAAAGTCATAACAAACCGGACAGCCAACGGGAAACGGCAAGCTTTCCGACTGCTCTGGAGTCAGTTTTACCAGTTTGTTAAGATCTTGTACCCGCGATGGCGACGAAGCTGCCGCGCCGTGATTTCTTGCAGAGGATGCGCTGGGAATCGCGTCCTCGTCGTCGACTCCATTGTTTTCTATTTTGATCATGACTTCGGAACGACTCATCTTGTCTCTTGGTTTGATGTCACAAAACACAAAATCTAAGAAGGCCTTTCTACGAAAGATCTTTGGTTCGCATACAGTACTGGAGCGGACAGGAATAGTCAATATATCGCTAAAATATCGAAATTGTCACTTTTTACTTATAAATTATAGTTCCGATACCAGTACATACTTACGGGAGTGATACACATGATATCCTTATTTTTAAAATAATTTTTATTTACGAAAATTCAGCCGTTTTTTGTACGTTTTTAAATATTTGTGTCGTGAATAAGTAATAGCTGATGATTAAGTGGTGATTTTGTGATGATTTTGTGATGATTTTGTGATGAATACATGATGATTAAGTGATGATTTTGTGATGATTAAGTGATGATTTTGTGATGATTGAGTGATGATTAACTGATGAGGATATTCGTGCGAGGTTTTGAAAAAATTAAATCTCATATTTTGAGATCTACAAGTATGCTACAAGTATATAGCAGGGTAAGGGTTCGTCTTGTCAACCCCGCAAGTGTCATGGTCGTCGTGGTGGATGCCAAGATTTCTGTTTTTGGTACGCCCGATAATGCTCCCCACCCCCGGCCAAAGACCACAGCGTTTCGAGGATCGACAACGGCTGCATCATCACGGCGGACAGAGGAGGAGTAGAGCCCGGGGGAACAAGAACACTGATGACGACGACAAGTGGTTGTACGGTGCCTACTTGTATTAATCGAACACTCGCGATATGATTGTCACATTTAGTGTACCGTTTAATTTTAGTTACTAGTAAATTTATAATTTTTCTATTAAAATTTAGTTTTTTGTAACGACGTCTCTTACTTAGAATATTATTTTTGAGACAAAACA
>JALLOR010000130.1:0-12703 GCA_036939395.1 Porosira glacialis
AGTTAAAATCTCGAGTTATTGGACATTAAAAAAAAAATTAAAAAAACACACACACACACACATTTTAAGTTGTTACCACTATAGTGAATTTTAAGGAGGCCTCCGCCCATTGGACATGGGTGATTTTGCCGCCGATATGGGTACACGATTCCCAAGATTTATTCCTGGGAGTTTCTAGAATGTGTTTGCCTACCAAATGAGGCGATACAAATAATCGGTGATGAGGTGGTTTCTGGATTGGTATCATTGTTGTTTCTTTCTTTGTTACTTAAAAATTGCTTCCAAAGTCTTGATCTATTTTTCATCAAGCTCAGTGAATTTCCTTCTTGTGGTGGGTGTTTGAAATGTAATCAGCCCATTCCGTTGTGCCATTCGTTTTTTCCCTTAATTTTCGATTTTCTCAGTAAGAATTTTGCATTTGTTTTTGATTCTTGGTGTCTTGGTTTTCCCAAAAGTGATTTTGCAATGCTTCCTCCATAGGTCAATGATGATCGGTATGATTTCACATATGACTTTTGCATTTGGTCATGGGAGTGCTGGTAATCCATTTTAAATCCTCTATTCATTGATTGTTGTTTCCCAGTTTACACTTATTCTTCCCCTAAGAAAATGGCTTGGAAATTTTAACCCAGCACACCTAAATAATTGACTTTCTAACAAAAACAAAAAATATGGTTGGTGACGTCAGATTGATTCTCCGTAAAAAAAACTATGTAATAAAGGTCTAGATTAAAAAATCAGTGGAGGGTGGAAAGCATTGCTGAGTAAAAATATGTAACCCAGCGTAGTGTGATTGCAATACGGTATTCGTTGGATGTCGTGGGTCATAAAGGATGCACGGGTACTCTCTAGTATGGTATGGTTTGGTTCACCTTCGGGAAACTTGTACTAGAGTAGGGAAGTACCTACTAACTACAGTACTACCGGTAAGCTAAGGAACCAGATATATTAAGTACAAGTCTTTGTACTTGTATCAAGTAGTATCTACAAGAGCGTACTGGGGGCTACTGGAGGTGTACTTTTTGGAGTCATCTTCAGACAGAGATACTAGTAGATATAGAGTAGGAACCTACCCGTGGGGTAGGTACTTGTACTGGTACTTGTAGTATCGATAAATGTGAGTGTGATTTAGTGTTTCATTCAAAAGCAAATCCAACTTTCAAACTTTCTACTGGTACAGGTACGTACTACAGGTACCTATATACTGTGGTGGAATGTCCAGCCGGCCCCCTACAGTACCTCCAAAATCTAGACACTGTAGTAAACTGTAACGCCCAGTACTTGTATGTGGTCTGTCATGGTCTTATGTGTCCAATTATTGCCGGCACATACGGTAGACTACATAGGAGAAGATGCATGAACAAAAAAGTCTACTTGTAAGCACAAATGTATGATCAGTGTTTACCGACGCAAACTCGTCATGATATCCCTGAGTTTCATTGTATTACTCTTTCCGATAACATGGGGAGGCTGAGCCGAATCCCATGGATGAAGTAATCGCATTCAACGCGGTTCCAGTATGCCCGCCGTTAGATCCTCCCTCTTTGTTCGTCGAGCAGCTGTGGTAAAAGAGGTGACGGCGGCGCTCTTCTGGATTCTACGGCGGCAATACGATGTGCGGGTATGTATGCAGCAGCTGACGACGCCCCTTTGCTCCGTTAAACGATCCCGCTGCTAGGATTGGTATCTGAGCTGCGAGTGATTGAGATTGGTAAGTTGCGTGATTGGAAATAGACTTCTGCGCGAATATTAAAAAAACGGTTTAGTGTTAGGATTATAGTGGCACAGGCTAACATTTAAATAAGGAAGAAAACGCAAAGCGCAAAGGACAAGGTGGGATTGGTAACTCTCAAAGGAAAGAGGGCAATCGGCTAGATCTTGCGATGGCCACGATGAAGCAGTTGGTGAAGTTGACGAGCTTCGAAGAGCCAAACACATCACCACCATTTCTTCTGCACCATCCTAAATCAGAGCGCGAACAGCTTCCCGATGCAATGGTCGTCCACCATGTCTTGGGGCCGGACACTTGTAAGATCGATGAGGACGTTTTGCTTTTTTGGGCGCTCTTCTGTATTCTACGGCGTCGAGACGACACAGCAGCTGGCGATGCCCCTTTGCTCCGTTAAACAAGCGGACGATAGTTCAAGGTATCTGAACTGCGAATCTGAAATAGACTGCTGTGTTCATGGTATCTGCAAATGCTCGCAAAATCCAAAGACAGTACTTCAGACATGAATATGTGGTAAAAGAGGTGAAGGAGGATGCGTCAAGAAAAGAAGATTTCAGATTTCACGGTCAAAAATGGTGGCGGCGTTGAGGAAGATAGTGAAGGAGGCGATTCCCGCGAACGAAGAGGAGGCATTGACTGACAATGACGGGTGGTGTCGAGGAACAAGATAAAAACCAGGCGAGCAAGTAAGCATAAAGGCAACACAAAGTTCAGCAGCCGTCAGGCGTTCAGGGGCGGTGCGGCACGACAGAACGGACACTTGGAGTAACATCCTGGCGAGAGATCTATCCAAAGCCTTCTCTTGTTCTGCTTCCCCGGCCGACTGGCAGCAGCAGCAGCCATTTCTGTGCTAGGGTTTCTCGCGTTTTGCTTGCATCATGGCCGGCTTCCTCGTCTTGTGCGTCTCCCAGGGAGAAGACGAAATCGGCGGTAATTACTACATGGACCTTTCTCCCTGCTTTGGACTTAACGTCCACATTCCCGAATGCTTCATCCACTTCTTCGACCCCGCCGACAAGTCTCCGTGGTCAAGCCGGTAATTTGCGATGGCACCACCGTACTCATCGAGGCCTTCCAACCCTTCCAGAAAAACGACAAGGTCAAATGCAACGGTGTCCGCGAAAAGTGTTAAGGGAGGAGCTCAAGATCTCCGACGTGGTCACGATGGACTTTGGTGACTGGTGACGTGGCGGCGGGATCGAAAAAGTTTGCAGGTTTGGCGAGCGAGTGACATTTATACTACTGCGCGTTGGCGAGGGACACATGTCTGGAGCCTGCAGAAGAGAGGTCTGCCCAAGGGCGGAGACGGACAGCAAGATGAATCCCAAGACGACGTGGTGGGCCTGGTGTACCGACGAGCCGCCCAATGCTGGAGACGTTGACGGCCGAGTCCGAGTACGCATATTTAATTGACTTTTGATGAAAGATCAAGCTCGGTACGCCGGGGGAGCAGGTCAGGGCCGAGATTGAGGCGCCCAAGAAGATGTAGATGTACGCACAGACGTAGAGAGAGAGGTACTGAAGAGCGCATGCGGACTGGAGGTCAGCAGGGATTCATACCAAGTATCAGTCATTGGTCGGCCGGTCCCCCCTCAGGTTGGAAACACGAGCAAAACCACACCATCATGTTTGTAAAATCAAAGCATTTTATGTATTTGTTGTTTTGTTGCTTTGACACTGCCTGGGGGCTACTGACTGTAGTACTTTAACTACTGCCTGCACTACTAACTATGGCTACTGTCTACTGCCTAAGCTGGGGCTAATGCCTGCAGTACTTTAGTACTATAGCTATTGAGTTTAGTACTGTGCGACACATCACCATCCCACATTATCTCCCCAGATATACCATTTCTTCTCATCGATTTCCGTTATTGCCTCAAGTCCCAACAAAAAACGAATGAATTTCAACGTATTACGACCCAAAATAGCCCTTCTCACGTCAATTTACAACAATGCCGCCTACGCAGAAGAATCCAAAAAGCCGACGGTGCTGCAGAACAGTCGCGGCGCAAGAGCGCACAGAAACGCAATTACACCGCCAAAGTTGTTGAGGCCGCGAAAGATGTCATGGATGTGTATCATTCGAATCCACAACTTGTCACCCCCGTACCTCTGCATCCCGCACCTACTGCAACTCCAACCGTTCCTACACCACCAGCTACTGCCTCAACTTTTCCATCACCGGGGGCGGGGGAAACCCCAGGCGTTCCAACCAACCACACCCCGCGTCGTTGACGTTAGTGACACCGCCACCGACTCTGCCTTCCGTCATCAACGCACCGTCATGGAATTAAATATGCAGCTCGATCCAAATAACGATCCTGCCACTGCGGCGAGATCTAAAATAGGTAAAGTCTTGGACATCCTTAATGTCGTTGACCCGTATGCTGTCATCCATTCAGTCTCCGGAAATTCGCCAAATGTAAAAACGGTGAAAACCCTGCCAGAAATGCATGCTAAGTTCCGGGATAATTTGAAGTTCACATCCGGACCGTGGCAGTTCACGAAAGATTGCGATCGAACTCGTTACGGCGCATTCTTGTTGTCATCCCTGCGCTCTACACAATTGATCGTTCAAGACATGGGTGTTGGTTGTACCAAGACCAATCACACCTTTTCCTTCAATGTCAAGGATAATCAGAACTTGGTCGACAACACCTCGTATCTTCTATTGTGCGTAAGGAAGCTTTGATTTAATTCCCATAAGCGGTGGACCTCCCCCTGATTTCAAGCGACTTTTATGAAAACATATAAAATGTCCTCTTTTGTAAAATGATACTTTATGGCGTGTTTTAGCAGGTAATTGATGTTGAATTGACGCTCTTCTTCTCTGTTCCTCACGTCTACAGTACTTCTTCTACTTGTATAGAGTTAGCGAACTCCATTCTCCGTACATACTGCGTGCAACTTCTTATTGTGCCAAACGTAGCTGTCTAACTTACTGTCTCGCGGATAGGTAAAATAATGTTTTAGTACTAGAGTCTACTTAGTGTTCTATGTAGAAATCAAATGTTACTCCATTCAACTAGGGATTTTACTCATTAACGAGGAAAACTACAACCCCCTTCCTCATTTTTTCCGCCAGGGGTCCACCTCTACTTGGAATTAAATCAAAGCTCCCTAAGTAATCAGCTCTACCCAACGGCAGTCACTTCCTGGATTCACAAGGAAAAGCAAGAGCTTTATAAAACAATCTGCTCTGAGAAAGGACAAATGGAAGTTGACGTTGACAAAGTTCCGACGATTGTGTTTATAGTGAATTTTCCAAAGGAGATTCGGGAATATGGTAAGGATGACACCAACGCTGGGAAGTTTGCGAAAGGAACACGAGTCTTTGACAGAGTCAACAATGAAGCTACACGCTGTTTTCATCTTGAGACATTGCCGGAAGAACTTTATACTTTGGAACCATTGCTGAAAGAACGTAAACGTTAAATAAAATTAAATTGAAAGGATTTAAAGTCGTTACTAATTTATCATACTAAAAGACTCCACCCAGTTGGACACAGGGGCAAAAGCCACCACTGCGGGTACCCAATTTCCCTGATATACTCCGGGGGTGAAAAGGATGGCCTGTTCCTATCCAGCCGGGCGCAATCGCCAAACATACTTAGTAATACGATGTGTGGAAAAAATCTACAGTAATTTTTTTTGCCTGCCTGTAAAGGGCTGGTGTGGTCCGGATCCATGCTCAAATTACCCGAAATTGTGCTGTCTTCGATGGTTCCCCATCTACGTGTCACCAGGCCTTCCGTCCTAAGAGGTGACGATTTGTTGAAAGTGCCACCACATGAGCTAATAGTGTGTTTCGTTGTTTTGTGATGCGTTCATTGGGTGTTCCTCCGTGCAGGTGTTCGCATCTTGTCCGCCATAGGTTGAGAGTAAAGAAAAGGAGGGTGTATATCAATTGGGGAACCGCGCAGTCGTTAGGTTGACAAATTATTTGGCGCTTCTTGTTGATGATGTCTACCCACCCTGGGATCAGTTTTCCTTGCAAACAGTGTCACAACCCCAGCTGGGCTTGGTCCGTACATACGCACTGAGTGATCATGTCGTAGTCTCGTCCAACGTGTAAGTCTTAATGCGTTGAATATTCTGGTAATACCATCCACAGAGACAACCGGGATCAAGTTTTATCTTGCGGATCAACTGATTCAGGCAACACCCACAACAACAATGATGACGATGACGACACATCATTGAAAAGTACAAAAACAAATAAAACCAACGCAGCCAGAAAATCATTAAACTCAAATGCCTACCGAGTGAAGATCTCCAAAATACAGGAGGATCACGCTTCACAGATGTAATGTTAGACTCAGATGGTGGAGAAAATGAAGAAACAACTTGAACAAAAACAAATAGTGAATGTCCAGGATAAGGTTGGGGTGGCGAACCCTCAGATTCTGGAAGGAAGTGGCAACGTAGTTCCAGAAACTCCCTTAAAAGAGGTTGTGCTTCAGGAACGACCTCCCGCTTTACTGGATGAGCTCACAATCATAGGTGATTCCAGCAACATGCATATGTCTGGTACTGGATCACCATCCTGATACCCTCCATACAACAATGCATCTCCAGAATAGCATGTGGATGAGTCAAAAGATGAGAAGGACGACAAGGTTCAATCAGGATAAGTCCCATCTGGTCTTCCTCTGAGTTGAAAAGAGGGAGACAGAATACAGTGCGATGTTGAAGGGGTGGATGTTAGTATGGGAAAACTATTCCATACAGAGTTAACAATCGAATACCAGGGTTGGATGATGATGATGATGATGATGATGAAAATGAAGGAAATTCAAGGGGGGAAGCTTGTACCATAACCAGGTTAATAACCAGCATTTTGACACCACGATGGCAGTGAATAGATACATTTACAAATGGAGACAAAATACAATAACTAGTTTGGTATCACCAAATGCAGAAACAATCAGGACAACAACAAACTTAAAACAGTTTAGATGAGGAAAGCACAGTGTATGATGGGTGAGATGGAATTACGGTTAGCATATGATGACTATGAGGCAATGTAGGTTAGAAGGACATTCACAAATATGAAATTACCGGTGCATTGTGATCCTTTGGGTGATAAGGAGGAGGGAACAGTCCACTTAATTTTGGAAGACTGGAATCAAATGGCACCATGGCGGAAAGAGGGATGGGATGATCCTTCTCATGATGATTCATATGGTGCTTCTCATGATCCTTCTCATAGTAACAAAAGGCACTACATCATAATTTTCTCCATATGCTTTTCACAATATGAATATGCTTCCACTTCTTTCGATTTCTGCGACCGAGAAGTGACTCATCTATGATTTTACACACAAGACCCCACCACAGACTAGAAAATACAGTTTTTCTTACCGTGCGTAACATACAAGTTGGTAGACCTTCTAAGATTAATTTTAGTTAAGTAAATCACCAACGCACAACCTTGACTACACATCACTCTTACCGTACCGCTCCTTTGGCAATGCCACCTCCCGAAGGAAATCATGATCGGCCGCCTGACCCCAACCATGGATATTCCACCCTACGGAGTGCCACGGTTGCCTACACCAAGCATCGCTTCCTACGGAATTGGCTCAGAAAAATAACGCGCCATGCCGCCACTTCCACCGGATCGATCTCCAGTCTTGACTCGATTTTCGAGGATGAGGAGTCCATCTTCAATGACGATTTTGACAAGGATATGGCCTACAAGGTCCATATTGACCCCACCGGACCTTTGGGAAACGTTGCGGCGCTGTAGGCTCTATTCTTGGAAGATACCGGCGACGAACGTATCCATGGCAAGACAGCCAGGATGGATCAAGTCGAACCTTCGAATGGAGTGATGATGACAACCTCGGACGGGAAACAAAATACCACCATTGTGCCAGCGCAGGCGGAGACAACAACAAGCGAAATCTCCCCCTTGGCACTATATTTCTCCCAACCGTTGGACTGTCGGCGTCACTAGCTGGAACTTCACGTGAAGCGATGACACCCCTCTCTTTGAACCCGGATACTTTAAGTGGCGAACGGGACGCCAGACAAAGCCCTAAGCAAGGCCATATTCGCGACGGTATCACCTCTGGTCGAGCCGCCGTTAAAACAATGCTGATCAACTGTTCCCTTCAGCAAAAAAGGGAAGTCCGAGAAGGAGGAACAAATAAAGCAAATCACGCCCCCACCACGTCAAAGGGGAACGGATTCATCATCACCACCGCCCACCGCCCATCAAAAAGACGACGGCGGAGGGGATGAGGGAATGAACGAGGCAACGTTGCATATCGATATCCTGGATCGGCGGGTCACTACCTCCGGTAGATCGAAGGGGGAGGATGCCAAAGTCGACGCCTTGCAGAGGCATATCAACGTCGGGGGGAACACGTCCACAAATGGCACATTGAAGGCGCTTCGACCCTTCCGAAAGACTTCGTTGAGTTTACGTGAGGCACACAAGACCAAGGGGATGGCCAGGGGGAAGGGGAAAAGAGAGAAGACACCATCACGACCCACACCACGATCAAAGGGAGCTATCTTCCCATGTTCTTTGATCGTTCAATGTGTCCAAGTACTGACAACATGGGTGAGTTTAACAATAGGGGGGAGAACGGAGCAATCAACTCACTTGTGGTCCCGTAGGATACCCACACGAGCAACACACACGGTGGAGAAGCACTGAGAAACATGCTTCGGAAGGGAAGCAAATAATCAAGGGGGGGTGAATCGAATTGGGAAGAACTTCACGATCACGCACTCAAGGCTCCGATTGACGCGGTCTTCGGTTCAAGGCGGTGGGAAGACAATAATAAGTCGTTGGCAACGGCATCAGGAACAACTAACTTTCAAATTAAAGGCGGGAAAAAGGAGGCCAACTTGCGGGATACTGGTAAAACTAGTATTCGTACTTGTAAAGTACCAGAGACGGAACAGGCAAATACGGCGAGAGTCGAGTCTTCCATAGGGAAAGTCACGGGTGAATCCAAAAACATTGGTGGAGTCGAGTCACAGAAATATGACAGCTCCTATCCAAGAGCTTCGAAAAACCTCAAGGTTGCAGCAACTAAAAAGGCGGACGGCAGGGGCGTTGAATTCAACATTAATTTAGTGGACGTTTATGATGAAGGAGGGGGGATAATTTCTTGGTACGACCTAGTCGATGGTGAAAGAAAACAGGTTTTGAACCTCCCAGGGAACCCATCATCGAGCATATTTTTGATCCATACCCATATAATTTCCGAGAAGAGTGCCCAGTACCTCCTGCAAGTTCTCAGGATGGAGAGCCGCCACAGAATATCACAATCCCTGACAATCCTGGAGGGAAACATGTGTTTACCGCGAGACCGGACGTCGAAGGAGCTTACAGTACCAAATAATCGTTGACCTCCCCGTTGTACCCTCCACAGTCTATAGCATAGTGGAGATAGTTGGTATGACCCGCAACATTTTGGTCAGTGGAAAGAAGTTGAGGAAGATAGGTGTTCTCCTCAACTCGGACAAGCGGCAACATAGGGACACGGCTGCACAGGACCTCCGTCGCCAATTTAAGGAGGTGAACGGTCATGATATTCTGTTCAAGCTCACATTCGAGAGAGTCACATCAGAGCCAAATGGAAAGGGCTTATTCGGAAATGTACACCGTGATTGCAGTCCGATGGAGTGATGCAGCCGAGGCTAAGGCATTTTTTACAAACCATTTCGAAAAAAAAAAACCATGATGTTTCAGGACGGGTTGTCATCTAAATCCCTCTGGGAGGCGGCTACAAACCCAGCCAGTGGTTAAAATATCACGATTGGCAAAAGGAATGGCAGTCTAACTCCATAGCAAAACATTTCTGCGACCTTCCAATCGATGTTGCACTAGGAGCCACCACGAGCAGAAAAGATCTTCAGTCGTTCACCACCACTGGTGCCAACCCTCCCAGTATGTTTACCTCGGTTGAGAGGTGCAGAGGAGGGGGGGCGATTTTTTTGTTTCACAGCTCATCCTACTCACATGCACTGGCGATAGTGATGGACATGGGAGGCCAGCTTGAAAAAATCACCGGGGCACCTCTCCCTTCACACCTTATTGAGAAAGTAACAAGGAAATATCCCGGCATGGATGACTCCACCATAGCGTCTGACTTCGATAGTGAATCCCTCTTCTCTTTCATCACAACCACTAACGGTATGGAATCGAGTGCCCACCAGGCTGAAGCGCCCCCCCTCCAAACATGTGGGACACACCGATGGCTGAAGTCAGTATTGTACCAACCTACAAAATCGCATCCTTTTCAGATCAACAGTCGTTGGCATCACCCCAATCACCCAATGAAATCCACCATACCTACAATGCGGATACTGCCTCTCTTCAAGTCACCAGTGTTCAACTCCAGAGTGACAAAGCCAACCATGAATCAAAGCAACAAGAACTCCAGGCACAAATCAACTCCCTTCAAATCAGCTTATCTTCCCTCACAACAGCATCAACTCTTACCACTGAACCACTGTCGTCAATTATCCACACAGTCAACTCCCTTACGAACATAGTATTCATTCTTAAGTCCGTCCTAGCTAAATTCTCTTCCAACATTCCGAAACTTCTGGAGATCACCGCAATTATTAACAACCTGAACCCTACGGAGGGCAACCAGGTGTAGTTGTCACAGTAAAGTTCTGTGGTTCATTTATCCACAATGGCACGCAGTACCATTCAATGAACTTTGGGTGACTTCCTTACTGGTATAAGCATGGACCAAGCACCACACCCAACCCCATCAATAGAGTATCAGCCCCCTGCCCTTCCCCATATAGACCCTCAGAAAACGATGCGCCTGTGTTTTCAGAACGTCCGCGGCGCACACCCACGTACTGCAATGGACAAATGGATGGAAGCAATGTCAAAAATCGCGGATCTTAATATTGGAGTCATTGGGCTTAGTGAGATTAATGCCAACATGCACATAGACCCCAATCAGGCCGGTCTACGCCGAGGAATTCAGTCTTGTTGGAAACACATGAAAATTATAGGAAGATATTGTAAAGGGAAGATTTTGGAATCACACCTCCAAGGGGGCAACCTCCTTGCGGCATCATAGGGCTACGAAAATCGCATCCGTGATAGTAAACTGACCCACAACAATTGGGTTATTTCTCATACATGGAAATGGAGGGGAAAGGCGACTCCAAGATTTTGATTATTTCCTGATACCGGCCATGCAAGGGTAACACCAAGGGAGGAGAGGGTACTATTTGGAAACATCAATGGTCCCGTGTGCATCACCTTGGACTCGGGGAAGATTGTGATCCCAGGAAAGAGATGTTGATCTCACTCATAATGTTTTTGTCAAAGTACCCTGCCCACAGATTTATTATTGGCGGCGATTTTAACGGAAATAGGGGATGCAAAAATATTGCAACAAATTTGGATAACTGTGTAAACGGAACCATAAGGCAATATTGATTCATCGATTTTCATCGTAATAAACAATCCGGAACAGATACTTAAATGATGAGCCACCGAAATAAAGACTATATCAAAGGAAGGACAATGATGGTTTACCGGCAGAAATTTATATTTATTACTACATATGTAGTAGGGTACACATCCAACTATGTATTGTTTAACCAGCACGACCTCCCAGTTTATAATAGATTTCACTTATGATAAGTAAAACCAAGATGTTGGGAGAGATTAATTGATTCCCTCCTTGATGCAAAGTTTGTAAACGTTGTCTCATTGTTTCAATGCACTTCCTCATCAGTTGATCCCAATCTCTCCCGAAGCCAAAGTAACATGATTGTAGCTCTATATTCCATGTGTGCAGCCCCAATCTGTATTATTACTGAAGCATTCATCAACTAATGATTCCAATCAATAATTTTTTGCATGGTATTATATCACCATGCCACTCTACATGCAAGCTCTTGTCAATTGTTGTCATTTCCACCACTCCCTACGGTGTAGCATACTGCCGTACACTGACACCATTTTGCTCTCTCCCTCCAAAACAAAACTCCAGATTCCTACCTGGTAATCCGTAATCCTAGTGTGTCCCTATTGTTCCCATGTGTCACCACCAAGTTCTCATCACAACTTCTGGTGGTCACTTTACCCAAACCAATTATAATCTCCTGCATAGGATTTCCTATCCGACAGTCCATACTATTCCCTATGAGTCAGAACAGTTATGATTTCCAAAATTACATCCAATGCGAGACACCAATGCTCACAGTTTCCTAAAATCCCTTTGCAAGTGTTACGCACACCAAATGAGATAATTCAACCTCCATGTTACTTGTATCATCATAAATGTTTTTCATCTTTCCCACTTAAGCTTAAGAAGCTCAGTAGACACCCATTATCATCTAATGTCATAAACAAGACACTCGGTAAATACAAGTACTTGTACACAAGGGAACATCCCCGAATCCTCCGTATTACATGTAATCAGTTCAGTACGACTTGTGCCAAATATGTGCAACAATAAAAACCACTGGCGTCAATCAGAGTTTGGCCATAGATTTTCATGACGGAAGCCCATCCATCACAGCTTATTTCACACACATCCGCCAGCAGTGTGTCAGCGTGTATATCCACCATGTCACTATGTTGCTACTGTATGTAAACTTACTTGTACAAGCTTGTATTGTAATCTACAATAAATATGTGTATGTATGTCAATGTGTACTACGGTATGTGATATGATGTATGCGGAGGTTTCAAGTATGGGGTAATCTACCAATGTTCATAAATTGCAACCATGCAAACATATTTGCCTATTTTACTAGAGAAACAAAACTTACTTGGAAACGAAGGTAACATGAGGTTGTAGCTTTGTAGCTTTAACAAAGTTACATGCAGATTATGGGGAAAATAAATAGGTAGAAAATGTCCCATGACTTGCACCTTCTTATCCTTTACCAGCATCCAAGATGGTATTCATTATTCAGAGGAATCAAGGAAATGGATAGAGTTCTCGACCTGAGGTTGCAGCTTTGTAA
>JALLOR010000131.1:0-13056 GCA_036939395.1 Porosira glacialis
TCGTCCGTCGGCGATGATGCACGTTGTTGGAAACCTCCTCAAAAGAGGAGATTGAATCAACTGTTGATACGGTGACGACACAGTCACAGTCCCTCATGCGGCTGGGCCGAGGCACGGCATACGTGCTTGACACGACGGAGAAGACTTTTTCCCTTGTGGGAGGCGGAGGCGCCGAATTAATCCTGAAGGACCGCATCGTTCGAGACGTCCTGTCGAGTCTGTCACGACTGTCGTCAACGATGGAGGACGGTGAGACGCGGAAAGAAACGGACGTGCGGAAGGCGGAGGAGGAGGAGGAGGGGGGGCGACGAATCCAACGACTGCCACCGCCGCCATCGATCCAAGCCGTGGATGAGAATTCAGATGCGAACGTTCGGCGACAAAGAAGAAGGCGGTGGCGGAGGATCTTGCTGGCCGTTCTGGGCGGATGGTCGAATTTCCATCCGGCTCGAGAAGGAGGAAGACGACAATGGTGGCGTTGATTTGGAGGCGGGTTCTTCTTCTTGGGTCGAGGCGAGTGTCGATCAACCCTCCCTCGTGACGAGACTCGTCGGCGACGGTGGGGGCGGAGGCGTAGGAGGCACATGCGTCGCCTTGTTCGGATGTCTGAGCGTCGGAGGAACGTCTGCGAGCTGCGCCTCGTTCGGTGTGCCGTTTCTGGACGACACTGGCGGCGAGGCATTCTCGGTGCGTATCGAGGGGATCGGCGTCGAATGGAACGGCGGCGGCTTACAGATGGCGTTGCTGTACGGTGGAGGTGATGTTATCCGAGACGCGTCGCTGTCCGTGGACTGATTGAGGGTTCACTTCGGGCATCGGTGGGAGGACGCCGATAAGGAGAAACGGCGGGAGTGCAAGGAGGCGGACATATCAAAGGAGGAAGGAGGCAGAGGTGGCGGTGTGAGGAGGAGTGACAACCGCCGTGTTGGTGGTGGCAGCTCCGGGAGCTCCACAATGCGGAGCTACCTCAAGGAGGTCGCCGACCGCCTGACCCTGCTGACCCTGCTGACCCTGCACCTGTTGGACTTGCACCTGTTGGACTTCGAGTTCGACATGGACGTTGTCGTTGCAGGCGGAGGCATGGAGAAGGGTCGCGATCGGTCATCGGCGGCGGCGGAAACGGTGGATTCACGGCAGCGGGTCGCGATCGGTCATCGGCGGCGGAAACGGCGGCGGGTCGCGATCGGTCATCGGCGGCGGTGGCGTTGATGGGGTCGTCATTTCTCTGGCGCTACAGTAGGAGGACGGAGCGTCATCCTCGCCTCCGAGGCGGCAGCCGACACCCTCAAGGAGGGCGGAGAGGGGACATCCCACAATGACGACGGTGGAGCAGCGACCGTGAATGTCCCGGTGATTCGCCAGCGGCTGGATGTGCGAGATCTGTACGCCCTCACGACAACGATGATGATCGACATCACCGCCATCACATTGTGGAGCTGCTCTTAAGCCGCATTGCTGGCGAGAAGTTCTCCGGAATACTGAATGACATGGAGGTGCGGGGGGTGCCACAGGAGGTGGTGCCTCCGACGACGGGAGGTGGTTGTGGTTGTGGCGGTGGCGGGATCGTCTTCCACGGGGGGCTGTCAAGGTCATGGCGCTGCCTGCGTTGGGGACGGTCCTCGCCCCGGCAAACGACTTCAGATCGAATTCCGGGGACGGCTATATATATTTTAATGCTTATTAAGTGATTTGATTATTAACTCTTTGATCATTTATCTTTAAAAAAAATCAGCACATTACCCTCCTCTTGACTAATTAGCAATTATTATGAGGCAGTATCAACAATGATGCCTACCTTTTTTATTAAGTGTGTTGAAGTATTTACTGCAAGTAAGGAAGAACACATCCTCGGACCACGAAGCAAGTGGCTTAAAATGTAAACACCAAGGGTGCATGTCCAATCCCCTGTCCTTGTTTCAGTCCGTACTTGTATCCCTTTCCATGCCCCTGTTTCGTTTTTTTGTTTCAGTCTTTCTTTCAGTCCCTTCTTCAGTCCTTATTTCAGTCTATCCACCATCCACCATCCACCATCCACTATGGCCATGTGCATGTGCACGTGCTTGTGCACGTGCATGTCCATGTCCATGTCCATGTCCATGTGCATGTTCATGTACATGTCCATAAAAATGCCCCCACTACGAATAAAAAAGATTCACCCATCACCAGTGTGCATGACAAATAAAAACAAATCAAATGAAGAATGTGTTTTTACATTACTGTTTTGTGACAGTACATTAAATAATATATTATGTGATTTTGACCAACCCATGCATATCGGTACACTATTATTGTACAATGGACATTAATATCATGTATTACATGACAAGACCATGTGACCACAGAAACTTGTATTATCAATTTACAGTAGCAGCAGGATAAAAAAGATTTTGTCGACATGAAATATTCATCCATGTGGAGGGAAAAAGAGGAAAACATCAAACGGTGAGCATTGATCCACCAAAAAATATTTATTTACTATATGTAAAATTATATTATTAAATTATTCTATCATGCTTGCCAAGCTGATTCTGACCTACCAAGCTTTCATTTGTCATCTTCTGCTCTTATAATGTAACAATATCATAAAGGGTTAATCTTAAAACAATCCATCCTCACACAAGTATAATCCACCAACGAATAGTCCCAAATACTCCAAAAAAATAGAATAAACAAGAAGATACATATTACATATTTCTAAAGTGCATATTATTGAATAATTGGAAAAACCTCATGTGAAACATGAAATCACTCATTTCTTATCTTCAAATCTTGGTAGTAACATGAATATTTTATATTAATTTCATACATCTATTTAGATGAACAGTGAAAGTTTTAGCAAACAATAATAAATATAACTATTATGTATGCACTTACAACAAGTAGGTTCCTTCTTTTTACTGTAATGTACTCAATATTAAACCAAGCCGAGCTTGTTTTCTGTGCAAAATTGGGTAGGAAAAGGAAAACACGACATCATGTATTTAAGGGTGTAATATATTCAGGAGCCTAATATTTTGCACCCTATATACCGGAAATGGAAGCTCATTTCCAGGCTGACATGGAAACCACCAGCTCTCCATTCCAAAAAGAGTTTTCTTTTCCTCTTTAAATTTGAATCATCTTCCCTTTCGTAAAATTTCTACATGAGCAGAAACTACTATTTTATTTATATATATATATAAATTTAGTAAGTAAATCACCAAAAAGTATAGTATACAATACTCATTTCATTGCTTTCACACAGTAAAATGAAGCAGAAAATAATAGTATATTTTGTTTTTGATTTGTTTTCTAATTTAAAAAATTGGTTGTTTAAGCTACTTAAATAATCATTTTGGTTCGATTTTAGAACGTAGGAAAGATAAAAAAAGCAAAGTCAGATGTTCAGTCTTAACTGAGTGTCTAGTTCCTACATATCCGACAATATTTTAATTTGATGGGACGGTTGCGCAACCACTGAACTGATGAAAAGACATGGATTTTGAAAACGTACAATTTTATTCCTATCTTTGATTTGTGTGTACCGGTACTTATATCCAAACCCGAGCAGGCCTGCTTCACAGCTCGTAGCTACAGTAGTATATAGCTGTTCTGTTTCTGTTTCAAGCTAGTATCTACAACCATTTTTAGTAAAGTACAGTTTTCCTCAGTTGCTTCGCGCCTTGCGGAAAACCCATTGCGCTTTGATCAGCGTTGAATGGTATGGGGCTCTGTGGGACAGAAGAGAGACCTAACAGGTTCCAAACTAAACTACACTAGTATTTTAGGAACTAAGACATTACATAAACAACAGTACACATATAATTGGCAAAAACTACGTAGAAGGTTACGTGCTANAAAGGGTGTCTTTAATAAATATGAATTCTGACGAAATGATAAGGATAACTTTGGTGCTAAATAAACGAGATAATATATAGTAGTAGAAAACTACGGTAAATAGTTTTCCGATGGTTATCGGGAGCCAGATTGGCAGCTCCATCGGCAGCTCTATTGGCCTTCGATCGGCTGTCATAAACTTTGTTACTAAGTCCTACGTAAGAAGTTGTTCCTCGGCATCAATTCAAACTATTTTTTTGTACCTGGCGAAGTTATAGAAAAGTGATAGGTAAATGTGGGAGGCCTTGGCAGGCTTCTTTTGGAATCAAAAAATAATTGAAAACACGCAGGGCCTGATCAGGGCGAACGTTTGGGAGAGGGCGGGCGTGTGCTTGGCATACATGCTTTTTCTTCAAGAAGGAACTTACTATTAATTCCTACTTATATATTGGTATAGGAACCAAGGTTCCTATCAGGTTTTATAGTACAGTACCAAAAATCATGCCAATGCTTTTTAGTACTACTAGTAGAAAGCAAGTTTTTGATCTTGTGCATTTGGAGTTGAGTTGGGTTGAGTTGTTTGTCATCGTTGAGTGTTGAGCACCTAGTAGATCCTATCCGACACCATGGACCATGGCGGCAGCTAAATTTTCCGCATCCCCGGAGGAGTGAATCGAATCCATCTACTTAAAAAAAAATCGACCCCATCGTACCATCTCCATCTCCAGTCCTAGCCCAGCCCAGTCCCAGCATAACACCGATATTGCAAAAATGAACCAATCATACCCGTGTCGATAAAAGCAAAGACCAAAACCTCCCAACTCGATCCCCCCACCATGTTCTCCTACGTGGCCAAATCGCTCCTCTCCCGCACCCTCCGCGCCTTCCTCTCCAAATACCTCGACGACGTGGAACTCGATGGCATCCAGTACAGCCAGGCGTACGACAAGGCCGGCATGTGGGGCGTCCGCCTGTCCAACGTGCGATTGAGGGAGGGGACCGAACTCGTCACCCTGCCCGGCAAGCTTCTCCGTAAAGCTGCTGGTAGTAGAGGGATAAGAGAGAAAAAGTCGCAGCGGAAGAAGCAGCAGCAAGTAAAGAAGCAGGATGGAAAGGAGCTTAGAAAGGAGCGGGAGCTAAGGCGGGAACAGCGGCAGATGCGGAAACGGATCGAAAGGCGGGCCAATAAGAAGAAGAAGGGGGATTCGCGGAAAAAAGCGGCGGCGGGTTCGGCAATGCTGAGATCGAATTCGGCTCCGACGATGGAAACTGCAAAGTCGTCCGTCGTTCCATTGCGGCGATGGCCGTCGGGTGTTTCTGCAAACACGGCAACGAATAGGGGGGCGCTTCCGGGGAGGACGGTGCGAAAGAAACGGATCGTGATGACGGCAAAAGCAACGCCGGCGGTGGAATCCGGTGCGGACAGAACTCATCGTGGCGGTGGCGGTGGCGGTGGAAACGACGGGAACGGCGATGGAAATCACGGACACGGCGAACCGAACGGAAGTGCAGCGATGGCGGCGCAGAATCCAACGAAAGAGGCGGTGCCATTCCGTGACGGTGGCGTTCTCGACATTCATGACTTTCACGTCGATCCCCTCGTTGGCAATGTCATTCACGATGCCGACGCCGACAATATCAACCATCCCGACAACAATGTTCCAGCATCCGCATCCAGCACCCCCCTCCGCAGCGACAGAGCCCCAACCAGCGACGGCACCCCCACCCTTATCCACCGTCCGCGCCTACCGAGCGATTGCTACTACGACTCCTCCGACGTCGGCGGCTACTCCTCCTCTTGTGACAGCACCGCCGCGCCGCGCACCCCTCCGCCAATGCTCATGTGCCTTTCGCGGGGCGGTGGAAGGGGTGGGAGGCAGGGGCGGCGGGCACGGCAGCAGAATCCTTCTGCATTCTGCCGGAGTGGCAGCCGTGATTATGATGCTGGTGATTATTCGACGAGGGTGGCACCCCCCTCATCCGACGGCGTTGACAATGATGGTGTCTTTACTATTTCTCCGTTTTCTTCTTCTCCTCCGCCTTCGACAACAAAGGATAACAATGACGATGGGCGGTGGCGGTCATCACGGCGAAGGCAGTCGGATGAAGATGGAGACGATGAAGCGGAAGACTTGAATGACGGTGAGGAATGTGAATCCTCCGACTCGGAAAGCGACGAGTCGACCGACGAGGACGAGGACGGTAGTGAGGAGGACGACAGTGAGGAGGATGATTCGACGACGTCGGACGAAGAAAAGGAGGATGGTGATGCACAGTATTCCAATGATGCGGATACGGACTCGGAAAACGATGATGACGACGTTGACGCTGACGATGTTTCGGTGGAGGATGATGGTACTGCCGATGGGCCAACGATTGTAGAAGAAGACGATGTGGCTCTCGCGGTGGGAGCTGGGGGAATCATTGGCACCCTTCACGTACGGTGCGTCTTGTATTTTGTTACTGTTCGTCGTTTTTGGTCGGGGTTGATGGATGGTTGTTTTATGTTTGACTCTTATTTTCTTTGGCGCATATCGTGTGTTCCTATCGTGTATCGGGTGTTCATATCATGTGTTCATATCATGTGTTCATATCATGTGTTCATCCATCATGTGTTCATATCATGTGTTCATATCATGTGTTCGTATAATATGTTCATATCAAGTGTTCATATCACGTGTTCATATCGTGTGCTCATATCGTATGCTCATTTCAAATGTTCGTATCGTATGCACGTACCATGTGCTCATATCGTATGTTAATATCATGTGTTCATATCATGTGCTCATATAAATGTGTTCGTATAATATGTTCATATCAAGTGTTCAAATCGTATGTTCATATCATGTGTTCATATCATGTGCTCATATAAATGTGTTCGTATCATATGTTCATATCATGTATTTATATCACGTGCTCGTATCATGCGCTCATATCAAATTTGTTCATATCCTGTATTCATATCATATGCTAATATCATGTGCTCATATCCTGTGTTCATATCTTATGTTTTTATCATAAATAACTAGGGTGCGATTCAAACGGCGCGTCTACTAACGGACGATGACAGTCTAGTTGGAGGGGAGCTTCACGTGACCGCCGAGGACGCCCATCTGGTGTTGGAGGTGGTGCGCAAAGAAAAACAGTCAACGTCGGAGACGATCAAAACGGAGAAAGCAACGTCGGCAACGTCGAAGAAAGAGGAGGACGAAGATGCTGGCAGGAGTACCAAGACGGACGATGACGAAACAGATGATGCCGGTTCGGATGACGGCGGAAGTGCACCAGCAGCAGCACCAGCACCAAAGACGAAAACAACGAATTCAATTGGGGATCGGATCAAGAAAAAAAACTTGGTGGCGCGAATCCTGGCGATGGTGCCGCATCTGTTTCTGCGGGACTGTCGGGTCAGCCTTATTCTACCCCCCGATGACGACGAAGAGAATGACGATGATAGCCATGAGGGCAAGAACGACGATGACGACGACAGTGACAACGATAGCGACGGCGTCAAACACAATGATATCGAAAGATGCACGGTCTTTGAGCTCGGAATCGACTTTCTTTCCGTCACGAGCGGAGATGATTTCGTCGACGCTCTCGATGGTAGCATAGGCGGCGGGAATGACAAGGGTGACGGCAGCAGCAATACTGGCAAGGGAGAGGCCCCTTCTTCTATCGACGGTGCCACTCATGCTGCTGCTACCAACGATACCAAAAATACCAATGACAGCAACGATAACGTTGCCAGCAATGATACCGCCAATGCCAATGATGCCAATGAAAACAACAACGACGATGATGCCGACCTGGTATACTCCAAAAAGAGAATCCGCACGGGCAAGGGACCCGATGGAGGCGCCTGGCTCCGGATACGACCTCCCATTGCTGCAGCGGCTGCGAGACGGCAACGAAGAAGAAGAAGGAGAATGAGGAGCAGTGGTAACACTTCGCGTCGTGACAACGGCAGCGGCAACCGCAATGCCTCAGACAATGACACATCGCCGCGCTGGGCCCGGGACACGTTTATGGATGCGTCGCAGGGGTGCTTTCTTCGATTTTCGGGGCTGGATCTTCACGCTAGGACTCTGCTCGAGGACCACGGCAGCAACAGCGGCAGTCATGGTCACCGCAATGTTCATCGCATCCAAAACAGTAGCGATGATGCCGATGGAGGAGGAGGAGGACGAACAAACTCGTCGTCCGAGAGCGGCAATGATCACAAGTATGGGAGCAATGGCGGCAACAAGAACAATAACGGTACTGGCAGCACCAACGCCCTCTACCCCAACGCCTCCGCATCATGGAGCACCGCCTACGAGTATGAGGACTACACCTTTGGGGGTGCGGGATTCGTCGATCCCATTTCGCTCACAAGGCAGCAGAGTTTGGAGGACGAGCACCGACAACAAACGCGCGATGCATCCGACGAGCGTTCGAGCTGGACATCGTCATCGGAGCCTCATCAAAAATTAAAACTATATATTGAAGGTGACTACGAGAACAATAACGGCCAAGTCAACAGAGACGCGAATAACAAGGGAAGCCGAATCCGAACAATTCCTTATCCGAGCAACTTTCATTGGATCGCGGGAAGTCGTCATCGGCCGGGGTGCTCGCAATCATTAGGCGAATCGTCGTCTTGTCAAAGCAATCCTGTAAATGTGCGGGACTGCCGCGAATGTTGGCGGGCTGCCCTTTCGAACACCACCACTGGTGGTAGTAGCAGCAGTGGCAGTACCAGCAGTGGAAGTCGCAATTCTGCCACAAACACAGCGCCAAAGACAGCAATGGACGACTCGATGCCCCTTCCGGGATTCGTGTGCGCCCTCTCGATATCGGATCCGCTCGAACTCAATATTGAAGAACGAGGACTGGAATGTTTGGGGAGATTGAAGTCCTTGGTCACCAACCCTAAAGGTGCTGCTGCGACTGCTTCGAAAAATAAGGGGAAGGATGTTGGTAGTAGCTCTTCTTCCGAGTCAGAGGCGAAGAAGGAGACAGAGGCGAAGGAGGCATTGGCAACGGAGGCTCGTCTTCTACCAAACGGAGGAAAAGGGCGGAACGATGACGACGGCAACAACTTGGACAATATCTGTCAGCATTCCTTTCCATCCTTTATGGAGCCCCACGCGGTGACTCTGTCCAGTCTGCACGTATCCAGATTGATTGTTCGTTTTCAGGTGAGTCTACGTAAATATTTCAGACGTTAGATTTGTCTTGCGTTTGCCGCTCACGCGAGTACTTGCTTAGGACGAGGGACTAGAGGGACGAGGAGGATGATTTTGGGGCGGGGACAATGTGAGTGTGTGCGTATCATGTATGTATATGTAATTGCGTGCATATCATGTGATCAAATATCATGATCATGTGATCATATCATGCGATCATATCATGTGATCATATCATGTGATCATATCATGTGATCATATCATGTGATCATATCATGTGATCATANATCATGGGATCATATCGTGAATTTATATCATGTGATCATATCATGTGATCATATCATATCACGTATTCATATCGTGAATTTATATCGTGATTCATATCATGGATATTTCTGTCATTCAACTTCACTTTAGCATTATGCTCACTTCGCTGAAACTTTTGATGTTCGTTTTTTCCGTCCATCCTAGCCTCCCCCCACTCGTTCTTTAATATGTCCTTCCTTCTTTGCGTTGTTGGAATCCTCGAAAACAATTACAACCACATTGACCAGCATCCGGTCCTATTGTGAAGGTCGTTTTTCTCACGCAATATTATCTGCATATTCATTAACTTTTTTCTCTTCGTCTTTCTTAAACATCTTTTGTTTTGTTTCTTTTTTCAAAACAAAACAAAACAATTCTACAGGCTACGAGTCCTTACTCTAGTAGCGACGATACCAATTACAATCAAAACAACAACAACAGCGATGACAAGTACAAATTCTGTTACTGGCAACTGGATGCCCAGTCTGTCCGCCTCGAACATCAGCGTCTCGCTGCAGAGCCATTGTCGAGTACCGACGTGGCATTCTCCGTCAAGGCCATCGATTGCCGTTACTTCTACGGTGCTTGTGCCAGAAACCTCGTGCGAGTGGGAGGTGACTGTGGAGGAAACAGTCAACACAAACAACAACGACGACGAGATGTGACTAATGCTGGGTTGTCGCTGCCGCTACCGTGCATTGTCCCGCGCATCCTCGGTATTGGCGGTCCGATTGGTGACGATGTTGTCGCTGCAGACTTTGCGGTCCGCGCGCGCTTGATTAGATCCTCGCAGTCGCAGCAACACTCACACTCACCGCCGCCACCGCTCGCCGTCGCTCTAGACGTCGGACGCTTTGAAATCGATGTCGATGCGGCACTGCCGGGACAAATATCGAAAACTGTCGGGGAGGCCAAGCGGGCCGTTATGGCAATGCGAAGGAAGCACCAGGAGGCCGTGCACGTGGTGAAAGACGCTGCGAAGACGAACGCCGAAAACTCTCGCGCGGGAAAAGGTGAAAGCAAAAATGCCACCGCATCGTCCTCGTCGTGGTTGTACGAAGTGGCCACTCGTGGCGGATCCCTGTCCTACCGTCCAAAGGTCCAACTCTGTGTTCCGGAAATGCGATTGGCGGGCAAGAAGGGCGGAGACGAAGGACTTTCCTTCGAAACCTTTCTCGACGGTCTCGACGTGAAGTACGGAGCGTCCGTGCTATCGCCATCATCACCGTCATTTGCAACATCATCGTCATCACAGCCGTCGCCCCTTCTCTGTTCCATCCCGGGCCATGTGCGAATGAGCGTCCTTTTGTTTTTGGACGACCCGACGCCGCTGGAACACGCCCTGGGAATGAATATGAATATAACTACAAACAAGGGCACAAAGAAAAAGAAGAAAAAGACACCGTCCATCTTTTTACGTTGCCACGCGATCAATAAAGTGCTGACGACACTTTCGACGGAGTCGTCATCGATATCAATATCGAAGACATCGATGCGGACCCGGCGGAAACTACATGTGGATACGGATCCCGCTGCGAAAGAAACGGCGATGACGACAAATACAGCTGCCGCGGGTGATAAACACGATCGTACAACCACCACCACCGGTGATACCGATGGCAGGCGCCAACGTATCCTCAATCATTTGAACGCCCTTGATGACAATGAGCTCGAAGCTCTCCTTGTCACGCACGATATAATGGGTGAAATATAAGGAAAGAGGACAGATTCGAAGTCTTAAAGTTATCATGACCTTGTTAGCTGTACATATTTCAATATGCATATTAGGTCCCTAGACGTACTGTTTGTGCTATTGTAAAGTACTCTGATTTTCATGGTATCCCCAATAATAATATAGACGTTCACGGCCTTTGTTAGAAGCACCTCAGCGAACTTTATTTCAGTTGTGTCACGTCCCCCTCTTCACAAAATCAATCAGGTCTTTATTTTATTTCTCTATGTTTACACGAAACTAACGATTGTTGAATTCAATGTGGTGTGTACTGTGTAAACTAAAATGATAAAAATGAATACCATGGCATAGCTCGGCATCACTCTTGTCATATTCTGAGGGAGCGGAACTAGCTACTATCATTTACAGAAAGCACTGCTAACCAAAAGCTTGCCGATTTGTTCACACTCTAAAATCTATGACATTTTGACTTCTATCGTTACAATGAAACTATCATCCATTTACTGGGAGACTTGCGACACGTTAATGAAGTGTTGTAGGAGGCTAAGACGGGCAATGGCTGTTAGAGGACAGAGGACACAGCGTCGATAAGTGCCGTCGATGCCATCCGGATATGCGCCAAGGATCTTGTTGGATTTTTACCATGCAGACACACCACGCGTTGACGCCATACTTGTTCCAGAGGACATTGGAGGAAAGAAGTAATCTCATTTTAACCCATAAAATTTCTGAGAAAATCCTGCGTTTTCTGTGGCATCTCACTTCGCATTTGATCATCAATGAAAGTTGACGGCAAGTCAGAAAAAGCCTGGATGAGACCAGGAACACTTTGGGTCATTCAAATATTACGTCTCTTTTTGGTTAAACGTTGTTTCCATACACCATTATCTCCTGGGTAGGGATGGCTACCGGGATGGCACCTACGGGATGTGCTCCACCAATTTACAGAACATTCTGAGATATTCCTGGATTTTGAAGCTTGTTCTGCAATGATCTTGGAAGCTCGTATTATTGATGGGGTTTCACGACATCTCGACCACCTTGTTGTTACGAGGGGGCTGATGGATGCTCCAACGTCAACTAGTCTACCGTGCCTGGGAAGACGAGGAACACTTCCCATTCATCACTTTGCGTGGTTGTCGGGGGTGGTCTTTTAGCAGCGCTGAGAGCGCTCTCTTCCGACAGTTTTTTTGGGTTTGCTTAGCACTCCTCTGTTGATGTCTACATGCGACGGCCCAAAGTCTCAGCTCTATCCAGTGGCGTATTAATTTGTTCGGGGGCGGGGTCTGACTTTTTGAGATTTGCTGCCGAGGTTCGCGTTTTATTCGGGTTCCTACATACGCTACCGTCCAGTTCAGTATTATTCTACTACTATTCCTGCACTGCATCCACGTGGCCGTTTTCGTCATTTATCCCCTACACCCCAGATCCCGAACATCCCGTCGGACTTCCCCCCCCTGGTCCTGGACCTCGAACATACCCTCGTCTGCTCCTCCTGGGACCGCAAGTACGGCTGGCGCCACGCCAAACGCCCCGACGTCGACAAGTTCCTCGCCACCCTCAACCAGTAATACGAAATTGTCCTCTTCACCCCCAGCATCGACGGCGTCGCCCAGCCCGTCATTGACTCCCTCGACCCAAAGGGCTACACCATGCACCGCTTGTTTAGGGACGCCACCCACTACCACGACGGCGTGTACTGCAAATACCTGTCCTGTCTCAACCGTGATGTTAGCAAGATCAGGCCGCGCCCAGTTTCTAGCCCAACAACCTCATCTCTGTTAAGCCCTACGACGATCCGGAAGATCGGGAGGACCGCGCTCTCGAACGCATTACACCCCTGTTGGTGGAGTTGTCGAGGGAGGGCCACTCCGACATCCCTGCGGCGCTGCGGCAATTCCTCGTCGGGTGAATGGTGACACCCCTCGCAGGTATCAGCAATTGCATCGATACTTTGCTCCTCTGTACATGTTTTATGCTGGATGTGTGAGGGCCTCGGAATCGAAGAAACGTCTAACAAATCGAAAGTGAACGGGCGTCGGAGATGGGTCCTTCGGAGGTGAGTTGTGG